>BRDA01004809.1:3928-38393 GCA_036984385.1 Crenuchus spilurus
AAAATAGGCCACACAAGTAAATAAAGTCTCTTAGAAGCATGTCATGCACTTAATAGGAACCAAAATGAGCTTTAGGCTCTATTACGTCTTTGCCCCTCATTTTAAATGATTCCACTTTTAACAATGGAGTTGTGTGCAAATGAATGACTGCACAGTCTTCTTTTCAAAAAGAGGAACAGCAGCATACACATTGGCGTTTACTGCCACTTTGCATTATGCTCTAGTGTATCATGCAAGGGTTTAATGATTAATACACTGATGCAGACATCAACAATGAGTCAAGTTGACAAAAAAAGCTTAAAAGCTTTTTAAAAGCTGCAGAGCACAGGACAGTCTAAAATAAAATGTCTGTGCTTTCAAATATGCTTTATTACTCTTAACTGATCAGGGGAATATCTGATCTTCCTTCCATAGAGCAGCAATCCTATCAGCTCTATTCTGCCATTGTTATATTAGTTATACACATGAAGTCTGCAAGAGAGTATGATGAGGGTGACCGTGCATTTTCAGTCGCTGCACCTAGACTGTGGAACTCTTTGCCTCTTGACATCAGATCCCAGGCTTCATTTGCTGTTTTTAAAACTAGTCTCAAAACTCACCTTTTCTCACTTGCTTATGAAAACGGTTAAACTGATATTTTAAGTTGCTTATTTTGTTGTTTTTAATTTCATTCTGTTTCTTTTATTATGCTGAGTTTTTATAGATTTTGTTTTACCTTTACATATATGTTGATTTAATTTTAATTTTAATATTTTTATTGCTCAATATACAGCACTTTGGTTAGCCCTGGCTCTTAAATGTGCTCTATAAATAAATTGAATTGAATTGAATTGAATCCTTACATTCAGCCATTAAAAAATGCTGCTCCAAGCCTGGACCACAACACATCCAGGCCATGAAAATGTCAAAAATGCCCTCAATTTAAAAGTCACATCCACTGCACACCTGGGGCAAAGTCAACTCTTCTGTTCCGAATGCTTACTTGCGTACCGTGGTCTGGTTGAAGATCAAACATGATCCCACAAAGCCTGACAGATTAGGAACATAAGATCCCATTCTGAAAGGGTGAAAGAGAGTTTAAACTAATTTAACATTTCTGGCTACAGTCCACACAGGAACACCGGCCTTGTGACTTTAAAAACACTCTGGAATGTATCAATATGCAAAGAATCTGTGAACCTCCACAGCAGAACTGTAACTGTAATTTAGCTCTGCTACTAATCATTTTTAGTAATAAGCAAAATACTGCAATATCTTTTTGTGTGCATGTAGTCTTGTGTGGTCTTCACACAACTTTACACGAACCAGGCATGGTTCACAATCACATGCATTCAAAGTCCACCTTTTTATAAACACTGACCTCGTACTTCACCTCTATGGGCAGTGTGTTAGAAACACCCACCTTATCATTCACTGGTCAGTTTCTGATTAGAACTAACTATTAGAGCTATGTGCATGACAAGCCTGTCCTTATTGTGGAGATAAATGTATGCGTAGTAGCCAAAACATGCTTTTATGGGTTATTTGAGCCAATGCTACACACTATTAATCAGTTTCTGGGTTTAAAGGTCTCTCTCCATTCAGAGAGATAGGAGCCTGGTCTTGCATGACTGGAAATAACTGCTCTGGGCTGTTGCCAAGTCTTGTGAGTCCACAAATGTTTTTATTGCGATGGAAACTGCAAACCTGCATCTGTTGATTGCATGAAAATAATTTGAATTTCACATTTTGAATAGCTTCCAATTCAATGTTAACATATATTTTGAATGCGGACAGCAGGAGACATATTCCCTTCCCTAAATTCTAAAATCTAGTGTAAATAAAATACTAATTCAACAAATAAGAAGCTCAGTTAAACCTTCTGTTTCAGAGAGAACATCAAGCCTTTGTTTCTGCAGTAGTATTAGTCTAATTCATGCATGAACAGAACTGTGAAGCTATTTCTGGTGATGTAGTTGATAGTTAATAGTCCCTATTACTTGGGTTGTGGATTATACTTAACACAGTAAAAAGTCAATAAAAGAATTTCATTGTTTTAAATGACAAACGTAATTTGATTTGTTAAATATAAACAAATACAGAAATTGATGTTCACACTCAAAAATGTTGTAACAGAGGAATGTTTATTACTTGGTCAGATCACCTGTTCTTTTCATTTTACTTTCTAATCATTTGAGAATGGAAGGTACTAATTCTTGTTGAATTTTTTGCCATTTCTAGCTGTATAGAAGACTTGAGCTACTTAGCAGTCTGTGGTTGCAGTTGTGTAATTCTCCTCTTCATAATGTGCCATACGTTTTCAAAAAGAGAAAAATGTGGTCAGCAGGCAAGCCAGTCAAGCACATGCAGTCTATGTCTACAAACCAATGCTGTTGTAATTCATGCAGAATGAGGTCTAGCATTGTACTGTTGAGTTCCTGGGAAAACATGTTATCTTGCACATGTCTCTCCAAAATAATATACTGTAAGTAAGCCTCTGCATCAGTGGTACTTTCACATATATGCAGATCACCCTTGCTATGGGCACTGTTGCACCCACATGCCATCACAGATGTTGTTTTTGTACACTTAACTGGTAACAGTCTGGATGGACTTTTTTATTTTGGCACATGAAATATGATGTCCATCATTCCTAAAATCAATCTAAACCATGGACATGTCTGACCAAAGAAGACGTTTCCAATGTCTCCTGTTACTTCTCTTATGATTTCAGGCCCAGACAACTGGCTGGCGTTTCTTCTCAAAAATTGTTTTTTTCTTTACATAATACAGTTTCAGAATACATTTATTGATGCAGCAACAGACTGTGTTGAGTGACCATGTACTCTCGGGCCCATGTGGCTATGTCCATCACGGTAGCATGACGGTTTCTCAAGCAATACCACGCGAGGGCTCGATGGTCACACACATTCAGCAGTGATTAACTCTCTTGGACATTATGGACCAAGATTTCCCCTGACACCCTGAATCTTTTCATTATATTATGAACTGTAGATGGTGAAAGACCTAAATGGTTTGCCAACTTGCGCTGATTGGGCTGACATAATTCTCTCACCAATTGTGGTACAAAGTGGTGAACCATGACCCATCCTAGCTTGCAAAGATTAAGCCTTTGATGGATGCTCTTTTAATACTCAGTCTAGATCATCTCACCCTCTCTTATAATGCTCTTATAATGCACATAGATTTTAACTACACATTAGCAAGGTGAAGCTATAAGGTAGGAATTTGGAATAGATTAGTGTATGAATAATGTGAAGGTAGTGTACATTTAGATATTAATACATCTTCACTTTTCACAGCTTATTATGATGTGTACTTCCTCCATTTTCTCATTCATATGACTAATAAGCACTTATCCTTGCCTGAAGAAATGTTAAAGATCAGAAATCCAGGTCAATCATAAATCCATGTCAATAGCTATCAAGATGTTACAAATATTTCATCAGACCTGACATGCAATGCCTTATAAAACAGCAAAAAGACTTCAAAACAATAAGACCCTTATCACCCAGTCAGTGGGCTTGTTGTTTGGCAACATAATAGTTCAATTCAAATGAATGACAATGCTGATCATCAATGTGTAATAGCATTTATGTCAGCACATGTGATGCATATAGTACCTCTGGATTCTGGGACCTGCTCTTCTTCCAGCTTGGCCAGACATTCCTTCTCAGCCAGCTGCAGATCAAACAAGAAATGACAGTTCGGGTGTCTCCCGCTGACCTTAGAAGAAAAAAAGCCGTATTATCAGCTACTTTATTCCACTATTAACTGCCATGACTCACTCTTCATGTTAAACCCAATTTAAAGTGATGACAGGTAAAGGTCTCAGCAAGTAAACATTTTTCCCTGAAATGCATTGTGTATGTCTCAGCGTAAATATTTAGACATCTGTGACCTATGAAAACATTCCGCATGGGCGTGCAACATGTTTTATTTATTTATTTATTTTATCAGCCAGTCATGATTTGTTTCACTTAAAGCTATTAACACTCAGAGTGCTTACAGTTAAATACCCCCTAGTGCTGACAGCATCCAAAGCTAAGGATAAGCAGGAAGGATTCAAAATGGCACTGTTCACAACAGTGCCAGGCTGATCAAAGTAAAATCATAAAACCTGCATAGCTGATGGCTTAAAATTCCCTGAGAAATGAAGAGAAATGATGTGAGGGGGTATTAACAAAACTCATGTGAAATTGTTTGAATCCTGTAACTGGTAACAGCTCCAAATTACAGTTACTTAATATCATATTTGTTAAGCATTATCATGATATACCGAGTCTTCTTCGAAATTGGTAGTATTGGGAGTATTATGCTGGGTTTACATGGTAAAATTTTAGTTTGTCTAATAAGATTTCTGCATATCAGACTGTACAAGATGATGCCACTAAAATCATGGCAGAATTCTACCGTATATCCAACCAATATCCAATCAATATTGTGCATTTTTAAAGTTAGATTGTATGATAAAGATGATAAAAGTTAAAAAGGACATATTATGAAAAGTCCACTTTTTCAGAGTATAAAGGTGACATATACCTCTTTTTATATGGGCTATACAAAACGTTCATGAAGTTCTTTGCACAAAATTCACATAAAGAGATATCACATATTTGTAGGATGACCAGATGTCCCGCTTTGCGCAGGACAGTCACGCATTTTCAATACTTTTCACGCATCCCGCAAATTGAGACGTTGTCCCGCATTGTTACTGATAGTCAGACTCCAGTGTTTTATAATCTGGCAGTTCTCAGATGGCTGTGTGGGGAAAGCAGTGAAAGCTGTCATCAGGAGACAGGGTAGGCTGCTTGATAATTTCAACCGTTATATATATATAATATATATATAATTATATATATATTCAACCGTGTGTTATAGTAAACAAACAGAAGTCCTAATAAATTCATATTATTAGAACTTTGTTAAAACAAAATACACAACCGAGATTCTGCTGCAGCTCCTAACATCATCTCGTGTTACTGGTCTAAATTCAGCGATTCACATCTTTTCAGAATAAATAATGACATTGTACACTTAATACACTGTACATCTTACAGTTTTTCTCAGTCGATTTGGTTCATTTCTCACATCATGATTTACATTCTCATCACAACAAGTGCATTTCTCACAACAGTTAGTGCAAACAGCAAAACTCAATGAAACACTTGCAAAACCTTGTATCTCACTCAGAATTCTTTGTCTTTGCCTCAAAAGCAAATATTTATGTCAATCCACTAGTCAGTGCCATCAGAATGTCTCGTCCGTGTCTCATTGCCTATGAACAAGGCCGTCAGAATACTTAGTCATGTTGTCAGCTCTAGATTACAGAAACGCTGGATATTCTGTGGTTTATCAATTGAAACGATATGTGTTACATACAAAATACAAACTTACACAGAACATAAAGTTACACAGGACTGTATGTGGGAGGCTGACTGCAAAAAATTGGACAGGAATTAAATTTATACAGACATATTCTTTTGCTGTACTGTTCACACAGCAAGTGGTTGACAAAAAATAGATTGAAATTCAGGAAAGATGGACAACCGGCAGCTTTCAATAACACAATACAACTACAAAATGACAGACGTCCTCTAAAAATTCAAAACATCCTGAGACAGTAACTTAAGCAGTTATAGAGCTTTCTTTTCTGTACATCCTGACGCTCCTCTCTGTTGGGCCACATGTTTTTATCCACATCACACTGGATATTTCCTCTTGCAATACAGCACGTAAGGAATCTCCTGGAGTGTCTAAACTAGCCTCTACAGGCAACCAGCTTCTTCTTCTGCTCTGATATCCTAACAAGCTGCATCCACGGCAGTCAGCAGATTCATCTGGGTGTGCGGCTGGTGATTGTACACCTTACATCTCCAGGCTGAGAAGAGCTCCTCAGTTAGGTTCAGGGATGGAGAACAGGGTGGGAGGAACTCCATCAGCGTCCTATAGTGAATGGTAAACCATTGCCTGATGGTATTAGAGGGTGAAAACTCACGTACTGTAACCACATATTTGGGCAAATCCACTTGAATCACGCCTCTCTCATTATCAGGGATAAGATGGTGTACAAGAATGTAAGGAGATGCTATATGTTATAGGGCCCTATAATAGGAATATGTATAAGCAGCACACATTGTGATGGTTCCTCCTCATTGGCCTGGTACATCAGTTGTAGCCCTTTGGCCAATGATGTTTCGACCACGCCTTCTGCGTTTTTCAAGTTTGAAGCCTCTTACAAGTATAAAAGTGTGGAGCGGTTCTCCTGATTCCATCTCTATGATACACTCAAGCAGAAAAGGAGCAATGAAGTGCATATACTGTAATGTTTATTTTGGATAAGAAACAGATGCTTCAGTCATAGCAAATATGTCAGTATGCATAATGATTTTACCTGTAGGCTACATACTGGTACCGCAGCTCTTTCACTCGGTTATCATGTCTTTGAAATGGAACTTTGTACAGAAGGTTCATGCTCATCTGGTGTCATTGAGAGCTGTAAGCTGTTTGATTATTGTTTGATCTAAACCTTCACAAATCCCCCTTCTTACCTGAACACCAAGGTTCACCTTGGATGATTGTACAACGTCATCAATTTAGGATAAATGACCTAAATTTACCAAAAAGTTTTCATAGAAATGTACAAATGATGTTTGAGAGATTATAAGAACATGTTCAGCACTTTCGCATTTAATGACCTAGGCGATGACCCTAAACCTAAATGTTTTGGAGGGTAAGACAATTTAACAGACAATCAGTAGAACATATTTTGATGAACTTGACATAAGCAGCTGACATTGTAAAAAAACAGCAGATAATTGTACTTGACCATTTGCATGAATGTACTAAAGCATTTGCAAAATGAGAAACACAATGAGAAACGCTATTATGATGTGCACAAGTGACAAGGAGATGTGGAGATTGTATGAATAGTTTTGAGAATTTCAATTCTGATGTGAGAAATGAACCAAATCGACTGAGAAAAACTGTAATGTTCTCTGGCTCAGAGCTGAGTTATAAACACAAGTGTGCTTAGAGTTGTGTGACACACACATTATATTATAACAACCTGACCAGAGACACCTGCACTGCAAAAACAAGCTGAATAATCACAGCTCATATTTAGAGACAATGTTTAAGCTTTGACTGGTCAAACATCTTAGTCTATAGATTAAATGCTCAAATCCCTACTTTTATAAAATCAGCAGAGTTAAAATATTTTTGTGTAATAAAATGAAAAATAAGTTGCTTCTTGCAGGTTTTTGACGTGGTGCTGGCAACAACAGGCTCCACACAGGATTATGTGTAAGTAGGGTGTAAAACCCCACATATGTCAAATGTCTAGGTGTGTAGATGTTACCCTCAAAAGCATTTTAATGTAGCTTCTTCATAGGGGATGTAAAAAAAAATTGTTTTATTTTTTTTATTTGCAGTCTGTTATGTGCCAAGTTATTTTAGACTACCTCGCTGCATTGAGAGAGAGACAGACAGACAGACAGACAGACAGACAGACAGATAGATAGATAGATAGATAGATAGATAGATAGATACTTTATTGATCCCCGAGGGGAAAATTCAAGGCATCCAGTAGCAAGTCCACAAGGTACATAAAGTTATAAATAGATATGATATAAACAAGAATACACTAGAGATAAGGATGAAATAACAGATTAAAAAATAAAAAATGTAAAAAAGAAATGTGGCTTAGTGGTTAGCACGTTCGCCTCTCAGCGCTGGGGTCTTGGGTTCGAGTCCGCATCTGAGGGGAGTTTCCACGTTCTCCCCGTGTCTGCGTGGGTTTCCTCCGGGGTCTCCGGTTTCCTCCCACAGTCCAAAAACATGGAGGTCAGGTGAATTGGGTACTCTAAAAATTGTCCATGTGTGTGTTTGTATGTGTATGTGTGTGTGTGTTTGTGTTCACCCAGCAATGGACTGGCGCCCTGTCCTGGGCTTAGTTGAATAGTGTAATGCCTTGCCCTGCGCCCAGTGAGGGGGCAGGGGACTAACCGCGACCCTGATTAGGAATAAGCGGGTGTGATAATGAATGAATGAATGAATGAATAAAAAAGAAATTACAAAGACAATATATATGAAATATAGAACAGTAATTGAAGCAGTGCAATTTTTCAGTACAGTATAAGTTAAAACAGTTACAGACTGTACGTGTATGCAAATGTGCTGAACTCTGTGTTACCTAAACATAAACAGAGGGATGTAGTGCAGATAAATTATGTAACAGCATAGAGTTATCAGTGCAGGAGGAATGTGCAATATTAAAGCATATTAATAAACAGTAAAATATGGCAGTGCAAATATGCAAAAAAACAAGTGTTGTCAGGTAAAACATGGGTATTGTAAAAGTTCACAGGTGAGAGGTGTAGAAGAGGGGACCTGTTCAGGTTATTGGAGTGTACTTGTTTTACTGAACTTTGAGGAGTTGAACAGTCTTATTGCATGAGGCACAAAAGACCTCCTGAATCTGTCCGTGGAGCAGGGCTGAGACAGCAGTCTGCTGCTGAAAGAGCTCCTCTGACTGATGATGGCGCTGTGCAGAGGGTGATGAACATTGTCCATAATATTCAGTAGCTTACTGAGGGCCCTTCGCTCCGCTACTGATGTAACAGACTCCAGTTCTTTACCCAGCACAGAACCTGCATTCCTCACCAGCCTGTCAAGCCGTCCTTGGTGTCCCACATTGTCCCACACAAACATAGTCTTTGTCCCACATCCGGTGAATTGGAATCTGGTCACCCTACCTATTTGACTTTCAGAATGAGCCATTTAAGAGCTCTGTCACGTTTATGGAAATAAGCTGTTGCTAGCCACACCCCAACACCAGCCTTTACTGATGGTTAGCCACACATGAAAATGACAGAACACAGAGATGCTATCCAATCGTACAGTATATGTTTGACCCTGAGTCGGAGCAAGAGCAAGAAGAAGAGGAGTCACCTACACAAACACCTTCACAAATGCAGCAAGCACACACACACACACACACACACACACACACACTTTCTCTCTCACACACACATACACACACAAACATCTCTCTCTCTTACTCTCTCTCAGGCACAGAGACCTACACACACTCTCTCTCTCTCACTGTCAAACACACACACACACACACACACACACACACACTTGCAGCCTTGCCTTCTTGCAGCCTTGCTGTATTTTTTTGCCAGTCGCTAATGCAGCCCAACATGGTGGATCTCCAAATGATTTAATGGGTGGGGATTACAATAAGGGAGCCATTCAAATGGCTCAAAGAAGCATGTGATTCCTGACTCTGAAATCTATTAACTGACTCACAGAAAATGGATGGATACACACTTGGACTTTATAGTAGCAGTAGAGACCCAAGTGGAAGTACAAAAATAATTAATAAAAATATTTATTTATTCTATTCTATTCTAAAAACCTCAATCAGAAAAAGTTTAAACAGTACAGAAAATAATAATAATAATAATAATAATAATAATAATAATAATAATTAGTTATTAATAATTAATACATTAGTTTTTCCCTCTGACCTATTTATCACATTTATGTCTGGTTATCTACATATCCTGCAGAACTTCATGCAGTTGGTGGCTGTGTAGTTATTTTGATCTCAAAAACAAAGCCTTTTCTAAAAATACACAAGCAACAAACACATCAATGACCTCTAGGCCAGATGTATGCAGTATTCTGTCATGTACTGCTGCTTCAAACCACCAGATACTTTAGCTACATCTGACCTCAGCTGCTTAAGATGGTAGGTCACCATCTTAGGAACCATAATAAGTCTGTGTATGTGTATGTCAGTCACACTAAGACAACCCTTAGTCACTTTGGCTCCAGGTTTTTTCCAAACGGCGCACATAAGGACATTTCCCTGAATCAGACTGAATCACAGCTTGGCCTCTAAACTGTCAGTGTCCATCTCTTTCAAAGAAGCAGGCTAATTTCACATCAAGTCACACAATGCATGGGATCAACATATTTATTCAGCATGTAGATAACAAAGCACCGAGGGCAAGAATACAATACAATTCTATTAGCAATTCTATTAAGGATAATTCCAAAGAAGAATGGTTCATTAAATACAACCCATAATTAAATCAATTATACAGTAAGATTCAAAGTACTGTAGATTCAATGGTTTTCATTTAGTATGAATAGAAGTGTATAGAGTGATGGGTATATGAATAAATGAATAGAGGGTAGTGTCACTGTAATATGATTTTGAAAACTATAATTAAACATCTTACCTTTGTCCATACTAGCTATACTGCATCCCTTCTATATAAGAGAAATGTCTGTGTCTTTAGCAATCCCTTTTTTCAGTGAACTGAGGGAACATAACAGCACTATCAAGGCTCTGTGTGCAAATCTGTTGCCTGAGCACTTAAAACTGACTCATCCCATTGTCACGGTGCCACAGTTTCAAGCCTGGTTTGTTAGACAAGCCAGCCAGGATGACATTTGAAATAAGATCATGCAAAACAGTAGTAGTTAAAATATAATGTGGTCAGAATGTACACTAAATGTAGCCAAGCAGCACAAAAAATGCCTCAAAAATGGTTCATGAAAAATATTTTTCTTAAAGTCAGCATGAATCAGAAATTAGAACACTTTTTAAATGATACATTTTCCCTAAAAATACGACTGTGATTAGATTGGCTTAATGTTCTAGCTTGAACATAGGTCAGGATGGCAGTTTGAACAGGAAAGAGGTAATGAAATTATTAATTAACATTATTTATTTATTTTTATAGACAATGTGATGTAGATCAATGTCAGAAAAAGCAGCAAAACTCATTGCACTTTGATGAGAGATTATGCAGAAGCAAGAATTTTGTCTTTTAAATGAAATGGTAACATTAATCAGTATCACAAACAATATGAAGCCACTAATTAAAAAAACAGTTCACTTTAAATTAGAGGTTGACATTAAATTTTGAATAATATATTAATGAAGGATCATTGATTTCTGAATTTGTCTCCTAAACCCTAAATATGAGAAAGGTCCAGCTCCGAGGTCTCCTTGTACAGTCACAGACTGCTGAAAGATTTAAAGATAGAAAGATTCAAGATATAGAACAAAGCTAACTTACTAGTCATATGCTAACTTACAAGTAACTTACAAGTTAGTTACAGGGAGCAGACATTAAATGACATGTTCACAATATCTATTTATTTACTAAGGCGTAATTTTTTTTTTTTAACAAAAAATGTATAAAAAATTTATAAATTCCATGTAAAATTCCATAAAGAAAGAACAGGTGAGCATTTAAAACTGCTCCCTATACAGGATGTGTTAACTTATTTTCACTTAGAAAATCAATAAAATCAATATGTAATTTAACCACAAGCTACAGGGCCTAATATAGCTTTACATTGTGTAATGTGTGTTGGGCTGCAGATCTGTTTTTTTAGTGGATCAATCTGATGATTGTGAGCATTCTCATGTTGAAGGAGAAGGAGAAGTAAAAAAATGAATGAATGAAATGTTTTCCAAGTATGTAAACTAATTATTTATTATTTTCATCATATTCTTCTCAGTATAATTTTTATTGCATTTGAGAACTTTCAAGTCAGCCAATCAATCCAGCTGATTGATCCTTTGGATGTCATGTTAATATGTCAAGATGTACAGCATTGTCTGAAAAGTGTTTCATATATCCATCAAATCATCTGAATTCATATTTTGGGCTTTACAGGGTAGCCTGCAGCAGTGTTTGACATATTTGTTTTCCTCCTGATTCAGTAATCCTACTTTGATCTTACATAATACCGCTTTAAGAAAAAATGGAGATGATTTAAATAGATATACTCAGAGCCTCACAAGAATGCCCACACAGATGAGTCTTTTGAAACTTTAAGCAAACTGAAGCTTTTATACAGAAAACTGCATAGTGCTGCATTAGGTTTTTGGGACTGACATTTGATGACCAGTGACTATAAATACAGTCCTCATAAACGTGGTCCATTTAAAGTCCTGACTCCAGTCATTTCCTATTGAAAAATATGACTTGACACGGCAGTGAAAGCAGCAGGCTCAGCACAGTAGCAGTTTTAGACGTGAGATCTTGTTTCCTATCATCTTTGTTGTGTCGGTTTATCCCCCCTGCATCTACCCTCTCTGTGTATCTCTGTTTCCTGCACACATGCACATACACACGTATGCATGCACACACACACACACTCTCTCTATCTCTATCTCTCTCACACACACACACACATTTTCTACACACTCATCCAGCAACAGTAAAATAGCTATAGTAGAAAAGAAAATCAATATAAAATCACTGATAGAATATTTATGGTATTCTTTAATAAAATGCTCATTCACTTCCAAAATAATCAGTACTGCCTAACCATTTGCCTTTTAATAAATCTGTAGTGTCCTTAGTCACTGACTATTAGTGCTTAACGCCTGCCAAAATATTCAGGATTCTCTCAGAGGCACTAGAGGGTGGGATTAGATCCTTATCCTGCTGCTACGGTTCTACTGGAAAAAATGAATAAACTTCTCATGGTGTTTATGAAAGACTAACAGACTAGTTAATGCATTTTAGGACAGAGTATGACTTACTGTGAAGTACAAAAAGGAATTCAATTTAAATACTACAGCAGCCACGGCACATAGTTATAAGTTTTTGCACGTTCTTATAGCTCACAGCACGTCATACTGTATATTGAACTACACTGATTAGTCTGTGAGACCTTTAATAAGACCTGGATGTGATCTGAGTGGGTTAAGAGAGGTTTTGATCATGTATTTTGAAATAAATATCTTCATATTTAAGAAAAGTTCTAGTGTTTTTCATGCCTTTAGTTTAACTCACTTTATCCTTCAATGTGACAATATTCTAACACACTCTTAAAAATTAAGTTGCTACAAAGGGTTCTTTGAGCCTCAGAGGTTCCCATTTTGGTTCCCTGAAGTACTATGCATGAACTGATGTAACTGATGAGAAGAACCTTTTAAAGCTTTTATAGAACCTTTTTAAAATGTAAACATTCTATACTAATTTAAGGGTTCTTCATGTAAGCTTTGCAATATATAGATATTCTTTCAACTGTCAATCTTAAAAATTCAGATTTATGTCACTGACAAAAAATGAGACCCATACATTGAAATAGGGAACCAAAAACCATCTGAATGTTTCTTTGCATGGTGGTTCTCCTCTGTGATGGAGACTTGGTATATGGTCATTCAAAGTATTTTAAAATATTCTGTACAGCAACAAAGGCGTTTACAATTATTAGAAGTGGGAAATAACTATTGTTTGGCATTGCACAAAGAATCCTTTCTGAAATTGTTATTTTTGAGAGTGTAAGACTGAAGCTGCTGAAATATCCTACAATCATCAAAAAGCTGACTGGATTTAGTAAACATATACAACAGGAAAGCAGTTGACTTACTGTACTGACCAAAAGTCAATTAATCATGTGGAGTTTTGCTATATGATTAATCAGGATGACATAAAACCTTAACTGTGGTGAATGGAAACTGACGTTAATCTAATAGAAAAGAGGCTAATCTAATCCCTGGTGCTGCCAAAATCTCACTACATCACAGCTGGGGGTTCAGCCACAGTCATGAAAGACCAAAAGCACTCAATTTCAGATATCTCTAATATAGTAATATAAAATATGTAATGCAAATCACAAAAAATATTCTTGGTCATTAATGTTAATAAAATCCTGGGGCCCCGAGTGGCTCAGCAGGCTAAAGCGCTGACACTATGACCAGAGGATCACAAGTTTGAATCCTGGTTGTGCTGTTTGCCAACAACAGCCAGGGCCCAAGAGAGCAAAATTATCCGTGCTCTCTCTTGGTGGATAGATGGCGCTCTCTCACACATTGCAATGTCTGCTGGCTCGGACATCTACTGATTGGTCCATTAGAAACTAGAGACCCTGCACTTTCCTCCAAGGGATGGTGTATCCAGCGGTAGTTCAAAAAGAAGCGGTGGCTGTATCGCACGCAACGGAGGACTGTGCATGTGCTCACCCCACCCTCCCCCACCCCACCCCCCGAGTCAGGGACAGTGCAAAGTGATAGGGAGAGCCACTAATGGGTTGGGTTAATTGGTGACTACCACATTGGGAAAGGGAGAAAATTGGCAAAAAAAATCCTGAACAAACACATAATAAATCACTTCAATACTTACGCACAATTACACAAATGTGAACACCCAAAAAATCTATATCTTGGCTCAATGTGAGTATATCAAACTAAGAGAATTAAATGCACATTACTTTTACAATAAATACAGGAGATTCATGCTTTTGAAGAGAACTGGCACATCACTAGAACACCATGAACTACCATACCTACCATACTGACACTCTAAATGACTTATTGTGACTATTTTGGAACCGCTGCTAGCCAAGTTTGCTGTACTGAGCAAATAATGTGCTAGTATCGTTTAAAACAACATAAAACAATTCATGAGCAAGCAACCCACATTGGATTTTGTGTGGAGCGTGCAGCCCACTTTCATGTGGATTAATGCTTGGCCTAATGAAAAATAACCGGGAGGTATTTAGCATGCTGGATAATCCCACTGTAACAGTGATATGACTGCAGGGAGAGGGAGAGGAGACCAGAGCTGCCCTGCAGTCTGTGGAAAATGTGCTGTCCCAGATGGACTGTTGACCCCCACTTAACATACAGCCAGCATTGCCACACTTGTTTACGGTATGAGGGCAGCTAAAACCACTTTCGTTCTCTAATAGTATCCTGTTCCGAGAGGTAGAGGAACAAAAATGTTGGTCATTGCTCTGTGGGCAGCTGAGAGCAATACAATCTTGCAAATGGTCTGTAAATTGTTATTGAGTAATATGCAGATATTTGGAAACTTCTGGTCATTTTACATTTTTTTAGATTTTTTAAAAGTGAAAATAACTAAATCTATTTTCTTAAACTTAACTAAGCTTAAATTTTATGCCAATTTTAGTGCATAATTTCTATGCATTTGCTGAGTGTAACATATTGAAAAATGTAAAAAAAATATGATGTAGTATGCAAGCATTTTTGTTCACTGCCCAGTCCACTCCCTAATCCATGCAGTCCTTAAATGCAAACATTTTGTTCACTCCCAGTCCATGCAGTCCATATATGGGCAAAACAGCCCTTTTCAAGTTCATGATATCATGAAACTCAATGAATTTACATATACCTGTTTATTCAGGCTACAGCAGGTTAGGTCCACCCATTCACGCTGAAGTTTCAGCCTGGACTGCTGGACTTTTGAATGAGTCACAATACAGGTCAGCACAAAAAATGTATTATGATCATGAAAAAAATGATCACAACAAAAATAATTATAACTGTATAAGATATACAGAAAAATATAGGATATATGTCCTTTAATAGACTATAGCCTTTGTAGCCCCAACACAATATATTAAATTCACTAAATATACAGTAACTGTACAGTTAATTGTGCAGTTTGTTCTGTAGAGAATGTGAAATTTTATTATGATTTTATTTTGATCAGTGGTGTTCTTCACAGTTTGTACATCTAAATCATTAATCTCATCAATAAAGAACCACACAATGAAACATTTGCTTGGGAACCAAAAGTAGTTCTTCTCTTAAGAGTGTAGAGTATTCAGTATAAGCTCAAGCTTATACCAATTTATTATTGGTTCAAGTCATTATTCTTGCATAATTTCCTTTGCTTCTTTGGTTGGAATTATTATTTCATCTTCAACATGGAATATATTGTTGGAGCCAAGGATCAAGAATCTAAATTTGAGGGGAATACGCCCTTGCTTTCTGGCTTAAACTCAGCTAAGAGCAGGAAAGTTACATCAAAGTAACCATACCTCACACAGTACAAGCACTGTTCATGTGAAACAGCTTATGAAGAGCCTATAAAAGCCTTTACTTCTGACTTATCATCCACAAAGAAAGAAAACCTACCAACACTTAAAATCATTTGTAATAATGTGAGAATGCAGACTTGAGATCTGATTAATAAAAAGTCATGATGTGTACATGTAAAAGGAGAGAAATCTTGAGTCTCTCTGTCTAACAGTGCTTATTTTGCATGTTGGAGATAAATGTGTTTCTGAATTTTTCCCTCTAGGGACAGACCATATGGCCCTAGAAAAAAGTGCTTTAATTAAGTCCTGTCAGAAACGTCTACCAAGCCACTAAATTCGTGAAAAAAGCACATTTGTAAATGAAAGCACTTCATGTAGCCCAAATCAAATATAGGATGATATTCATACCTGTACATTTGGTTCCCATTTGTTTAATTTAATTCTTTCACACAATGTTCTCCAAACTTTGCAACTGCAGCATTCCCAAAGTGTTTACAGCGCAAAATACCATTCTCTTATGGCTGAATAGCTACTACAATAGCACATTGTCCAGAGGTTCTCATTAATGGGCTTGTTTCCAAGGTTTGTTAACAGTAGTGCAGCTTCTCAAATCATTTTAGGAATTTCATAAAATGTTCTGTCATGGTTCATTTGGTTACCACAACCAAATGTTGCCAGCATTTGTAAACTCTCCTAGGTCAGCTGGAGAACATGCCAAAATTAGGTCATCACAGCAAGAGAACATTCTGCCCAAATTCTTTTTGGTTTGTAGGACTACACTGTGAAATGTTTATGAACAACATAACCTAATTTTGGAAACATTGTGAAAACTTCACACACAAGCAAACACAGAACATGAATGTAATGTTATGTGAACATTGCTAATAACATTCTGGAAATCATGGCTCATGATAGTCCAGGCAAGGCCTTTTCATGCAATCATTCAAACTATATCTTCATAACATTGGCTCCAAAATCAGAGAATTTTGTCAACCTATTAAAAACAGAAAATGGGGAAATGCTTTACTCATCGTATTTAAATGTGGTTGTCATGTCATTTTTCTATTGTTTTTAATATGATTTTTCTATATGTTGTCAAGATATCATTTGAAAGTCACAGCTTGTTCTGGTTGTTCCAATGTGATTCTGTTTTGCACAGTGAAATCTTGGATGAAAATCCATCAATGCCCATTCCATTTTTCAAAGTCATTCTTGTGGTTTATTCACAATCAGTTCTGGATTTCCAAAGACACTTTTAAAAGACTAATTTATTATGCCACATATTAACAAATGATTTTACTAAGATTTTTTTTTTCTGATTTGCAGACAGACAGGCTTAGACAATATATAGACATAACATTTGTGTAACATTTGAACTGTGAACATAAATGGATGAATATTCATGAGCTATATAAAATAATACAAACTTGCAGAAGTTACTTGTACCACCTTCAAGCCCATTTCCAAAAACATTGGGACACTGAAAAATATAAATAAATACTTAATGAACTGATGATGTGCAAATTTAAACCCTATATTTAATTGAAAGTAGTAGAAAAACAACATCAAATGTAAAAACTAATAAATTATATTTAATTTATTTACAAAATTTATTTAATAAATACAATATTTATTTCATATGTCAATATTTTTAAATACAGTAAATTAGAATGTTGAATTTAATTCCAGCAACAAAAAAGTTGAGACGGGGCAACAAAAGACTGACAGTGTTTCTAACAAAACACATGGTGGAACATATCATAACTAATTGGGTTAATTGGCAACAGCTCAGTAACATGGTTGGGTATAAAAAAGAGCACCCCAGTGTCTTTCAGAAGTGAAGATGGGGAGGAGTTAATCACTCTGCATAAGCATGTGCAAGAAACAATTCAATAATAACATTGTTTGATTTCAAAGAGCAAATAACTTTCAATAAATTTCACCTACAGCACATACTATTATTTAAAGAAAATCAATAATGGTTGGCCATGATCTTCCTCAGGCAGCACAATGTTATAAACAGATATGAGTCTTTTGTGGACATCACTGCATGAGCTTAGGAACACTTCTAAAACATTTGTCTATGAACATAGTTCATCACTGCATTCTTAAATACAAGTTACATCTCTACCATGGAAAGAAGAAACCATATATAAACCAGATCCTGAAACACAGCAATCTTAGTTTTTTATAGAACCCGACCGGTATGGATTTTGGGGTGGCCGATACGATACCGATAATAAAGAGGAAGAAAATGCTGATAACGATTTATTATACAATTTGTATTCATTTATATACATATAAATGGAAATGAAGATTTAACATATAACTTGTTTCAAAAATATTTTTATTGTCAAAACTAAAACAGTGGTTGATTTGAACATAATAATAATGTAACATAAAAATTACAAATATTTTAAAATATATTGAAGACCTGTTTAGAACAAACACAACTGCACATTTTACAACCTTTTAGAAAACAAAACATTCAGGGAACAGTACTGTGCAATAATTTAATAAAGGTCAATAAAATAAAATAGTCATTTAAACTGAAACAGAAGGAACAAAATTTACTATAGCTCTAATACTGCCAATTCAAAAGTGGAAAGTTGTAGTGCAGGAAGCACAGCTTTTCCGATTTCTCTGGGCTCTGCGCTTTTCTTCATATATATTGCCAATAGTGATGAAGACCCTGGATTTAGGCGCAAGAGCTCGAAGTCTGACTGAGCGCTGAGCGGGGGGCTTGCTCGGGCTTCTGTGAGCACAGACAGGGACTATAAAGCCTGACTGACAGTACTGCTGCACTAGCTACTAGCGTCACTCAGGCTCGCAGCTCGCCACGTTCTTATCAGAAATCAACTGATGCAAGCTGGTCACGAGACTCTACGCTGGTACCAGCGGAGACTCTGCTAAGCGCTTCCCCATGTCCCTTTGCTTTATATCGAAAAATAGAGCTAAAATACGCTTTGAGGTGCAGTACTGTGATTACATGAAGCCAAACGATTTGACATACCACTGTAACTGGTCCCACCCAAGGGTTACAAGTGCACTGATTGTTTTTTCATTTCATGATTCACTCCACTATATGTTATAAATTAAACTAGAAACGTGTTTTAATATTGAGCTGCAGTAGCAGTGTGTTCTCGGTCATGTTCAATCAGATTAGTTTACTTCAGACAAACGATGCATTTAATTTACGGAAAAGATAATGTTATTACTTAGAACTGATATACTTCATTGTGTGTTACATTGTTCTGGCTAAGGTTTTATTTTAACAAGGTTATATGCTAAATTATCTCTCGTAAATTGTATCTTGCTAGTTTAGCAGGTAGCTAAAGCTTTTAGCTTGAGGCAAGCGGGTTGGGGAGTTGAGTGGAAATCTTTTGCTGATGTTTATTTCACAAGCTACTTATAAACTTACCATTGACAAATATACAATGCCCAGGTCAGCAGTGTGATGCGCAGTTCTCAGTCACTCTCAGAATTATGTCTCAGCAGCCCATGCAACAGGCAAGCACGCTGCATGTGACCTGAACATGACTTGGTCTGCGGGCGCCCGCTGCTGGATTAGCAGCGCAATTACATAATGTTCCCAGCCCTCCAGGCGAGGAAAATCAAAAGTGTTTTGCTCTGCGCCTATCGGCCAAATTTTGGCTGATAGCCGATAGACTTTTAAACGCTATATATCGGTCGGGCTCTAGTTTTTTATGCTTATTAAAGATGGACTGAAACAAATTGAAATGTGTCATTTCATCTGACAAATCATAATTTTAAAATATTTTTGAAAATAATGGAAGCTAGTTAACAAGGAGAAAAACCCAGTCCAAAAGCTAGCAGACGTGGTGGAATGGGACATAAGACCACATTGTGTGGATGACTTGCTGATTAATATACACTCAGGCTTTGGAGCTATTTATACTTCTATCCAATTTACATCTTTTTTTCAGGGAAGGCCTTTTTTATTTGATCAAGCCACGTTCTGCACATATTAGAATAGAATGGCTCTGTAGTAAAAGAGTCATGTGTAAAACTGGTCTGCCTGCAGTTCAAACCTGTCACCCAATGAAAACATTTTGGTGAATAAAAGCAAAAAAACAACAAAGGAGTGCCTAAAATGTTGGGCAGCTGAAATCCTCTATCAAACTAAACTGGCAAAACATTTCAAAACTACAGCATTTGGTCTTCTTAGTTCCCAAACACTTACAGAGTGTTCAAAGAAGAGGTGATGCAGCACACTGGTAAACAATGATTTTTATTGGAGTTGATGGCATCAAATTCAAAGTGGCCATATATAACTCTTAGTTTCAACTTTTGACAGGTTGTCTGTACTCCTTTTAATTAAACACTGAAATATTGTTTAAATAAACATTTAAACAGCACTGTATTGTTTTTATTTTCATTTTGCAAAACATTTAAATTTTGAAAAGCATTTACTAGGCAAACGCAAACAAACTGAATTACTGACTTTTTTACATTTTTACAGAACACAATCTTTGACAGCCCTGTTCACTGTGCGAGCCCAAAGTTATTTTAAGAAAGAAAGAAAGAAAGAAAGAAAGAAAGAAAGAAAGAAAGAAAGAAAGA
Source organism: Crenuchus spilurus (assembly GCA_036984385.1). Taxonomy (NCBI): domain Eukaryota; kingdom Metazoa; phylum Chordata; class Actinopteri; order Characiformes; family Crenuchidae; genus Crenuchus; species Crenuchus spilurus. The sequence continues at coordinate 24,344 of BRDA01004809.1, forward strand.
AAGAGTCTGGATTACGTAAATATTGCTTTCTCTCTTTAATACTAATGTGACTTCTGTGACAGACGCGTTTATTTAAAAAATAAAAGGCCACCCGTATTCCGACAAAATCCGCGTACTGGCCTTCTGATTGGCTAGTAGTAGAACGTTATCTGCATGTCAATTGGTGAACTGCTTGTCTGTATGAGTCGATCGTGGCCGTGGAGGCGGGCTTTGTCGGAAATTGGGTAGGAATAAAAAATAACGCTGACCAGACACCTGAATCGCCGCCTATAAACGGAATACTACTCTAGGTAGAACACAACAACCGTGACCCGGTTCTTAAGTGCCCTAAAGGTGTGTAGTGGTGTCATTTAAACATATTTAAAATGGTAATATGGTTACAGAGCCAGAGTACAGCTGAAATTGTCCACCGCCTGGGCAGAAGTGGAGGTAAAGCTGAAGTGCAGAGACGTTCGATATTACAAACAGTTCAAATGTAACCGACCGTTAAAAATAAAGCTGAAGTGCACTTTGTCTTAACCAGCTTATTCTCCATCAATATTAGCATCTAAATCCTCACTTCTGAGACTAAAACTTTAACTCGTATTTGTGAAATATAAAATAAATGTAAATCAGTTCAAAAAGTGAAAGTTTAATACAAATGTTAGCTTACCGAGCAGGAGAGCCAAACGGTGAGAAGAAGGTAGTGAATGCGGTGCATGTCTTTGAATGGCTCCTGGTCCGAGATGAACTCATTAAATGCTGTTAATTCCCTCGTATGTCTCAAGAGAAGGAGTCATTTTAAATGACAAAAGATAAAACCCATGAAGAATCCGTAAAGAAAAAGGCGTAAATAAACTTCCTTACTGGAGTGAGTCCTCGTTGTTGCTGTGACGAGCTTGGCTGTCAGCTGAGTGAAGACAAACTGATTCAGTAACAGACTGTTAAAGCTGCTCCTCCTTCGTTAGCCAGAGTGTGTATCAGCAGCCCGTCTCTCCAAATACAGCGACCAGCAGCATAACCCGGGAGAATTACAGTACAGGCTTTAAGCAAATCCTAAAACATGTAACTACTCTGAACAAGTGCAGGCAGTATTACAGAGGTCACTGGAGCAAAGTTGTGGGGTCTGTCATTCAGAGCATGGACCATTTCCTCAGATAAATAACAAACAGGTATGTGCATTCCTCAGAAATGTCAAATGACACGTACATATGTGAGGAAAGTAAGCTAAATTTTGCATGTAATATTCATATTTCTATCTAGCTTCATGTAATCTGACATCTATTCTACTCGGGTCACACTTGTAATGTTTGAGGTTTGTCATTTTATTTTCGTTCAGTCTTCAGTTCCTGTACTGATAGTACTTATTGTTTTTTAACCTTTATTCATTGTTCATTGCAAAGATACACAGTAAATATATCAGTGTTAAATCAACACTATTAGAGTTAAATTAACACTGAGGGTGTCAAAATGTAACACTGTCAGTGTTAATTTAACTCTAATAGTGTTGATTTAACACTGGCATATTTACTGTGTAGCTTACTGAAGACATTATTTCACATTAGAAACAATACCTTTAATGCAGTTTGAGTTCATTCTGATCTATCAAACTATACATATTAGAGGTTCTGAGATGAGAATTTGATTCAATTTTCAGTACTTTACATGCTAAAATGTCACACACAGGTTTGGATAATAAAATATTATATATATATAACTAATATGTTCTTGAGCAGAACTCTTGAGCAGAGTTCTTGTGAGACAGTATATCTAATGAAAACACACAGGATACAGCCTAATGATCACTGACAGACATGAGAACCCCTCAAAAGGGGCATAAAAGTTATAGTTTTACCCTACAAAAATATATTGGGTTACTATCATGTAAAACCATCATGATGGTAGTTCTATTATACTATAGTAAATACCATTAATAGTAGTACTTCGGTAAAAGTAGTTTCATTACATTACCATTGTATTTCCAACATACTACCATGGTGATATTACAGTGGTCATTTTGTAAGGGTTAATACACAGTTTCACAGATTAATTTTTTTTTTTCAGATCTGTATTGAAATCAATACAGCTGTTTTCAGTCAAAGATATGTCAGTTAAATTATTATTTATAGCCCATTATCATAATACTGTTTATAGCATCTTTTATGACATTTCACCATGTCCCTATAGAAATTGTCAGACAGCTGAATTTAGTCACTCACACAATAAATGACATTGTCCATCATCAGCCACATTTAGATGAAACAGCAATACTAAGCAGGCTCCTGTAACTCAGTAATATTCTGTTAAATGTTACATTGGATTGTTGGATAAGATGCAATGCAGTTGTGGAGTGTATAACAAAGTGATGTTCTGCAGGGACAGCTTATCTGTTGAGTCTGAGAGAGAACAGGCAGGTGGTGGAAGTCAGTGAGAGGACTGACTAATGTGCTGGAAGGCCCTGCATTAAAATATCAGTGCATTTTGGAATGTACTCTTTATGAAATTGACTTTTAACTTTTTTTCTTTTTTTAATTTTAGTGTCCGTATTCAAGTGGTTTGGCCCTTTATCTGTATATCTCCCACTGACCACAAAAAAAGATTAAAACATTGACTTATTTCCTGAAGCTTATTTTGGGGGGCAGCAGGCTGTATTTACTATGGCTTACCATACTTAACCATCCCCAGGTGTCAAGATTCAAAGCATCCTGTTCACTGGTGTAACAATGACTGATAAGCTGCAGACAAGCAAGCAAACTATTTTAATGTGCCTGAGTGACTCCAGTTTTCCAGCACCACCAGTATAGCGAGAAAAAGTGTGAAAATGTACATTTCTCAATCAAACCATGTTGTGAAAACCTAATGAAATTATTCCTTTTCTTGTGTTAATCAGCAAGGCCTTTGTGCATGGGTAGTATGACTGATGTGACAATTTAATTACTGCTATGAATTTGTAACATTCTGATGATTTGATTGAAAAAAGATTGTTACTTTTGAACAACTGACTTTTTATTCAGAGAATGACTCATTCATCATTCACAGTGGTCCAAAGTAATCACTTTTGTGTTGTTGTCAACTCTGTGTTCTTTCAGCTTAGGTAAACATCTCCAGTTAAAGGATTCAGGTGATCTTTGGAGATGTGGGGTCTGGATTACAAAAGCTGTAAGAAGTCAAGGAGCATGAGAAAAATCATCACTCACAGACAACTAAATCAGACTTTAGGGTCCCAGACCTGACCTGTAGTTACTTGACCTGGTGGTCCAAAAGCACTTAATTATATGAGTGCCCTCTTTTAACCGAAAAGGGTAAAAGAATGGAAGACCAGAGCAATGATGGAATGGTATTTTATTTTAGAAATCTTTTTCTGTGTCAATGACAACACTGACCCCATTTTTGCATACTTTGAATGTACAAAAGCAGAACATGACTTTTTAAACCATGTTCCTGTAAGAGATCTTTGAAATTTCTCTGAATTATTCATCATTTTTTCAAGCGGCAGAAATTCGAAGGCCTATAGTTCTCATATGAGAACAAAGGAAGCCCAGGTGTTATGTCAGTGAGCCCACAGGCTTTGGACATGCAGATTAAATACTATTTTATGAGTTTTTATGGCAAGCACATGGTTTGCACTGAGAAATTATGAAAAAGAGAAGTATGAGTCTTCCTCTTATTGAATAATTCATCTTTTAAAACCATTCCACTATTTTCTTCCACATCATAAGCAGTCTCATCGCATTTATGCCAGAGTGGAATTGTTGTTGAATATGCTTAAAAATTCAAATTTCCATAAGAAACTCTATAAACAAATCTGGCAATGTTAAAGGTGTCCCTTAGCCTTTCCTAAAGACATGCTGGCAAAAAAAGCAATAAAACTTTTGTTTCATTTTGTCTGATAGGCAACATGTATGTTTTAAGTACTGTTTATATAACAGATTTTTTGTATATATGTAAAACTTAATGTTAGCATGATTGTGTGATAAATTACATTAGAAATAATGAATTAGAAAGATCTGACACTACAGTGACCTCTTGTGGTGGTTTTGTGGACAACAAACAGCATCATAAATCATGGCTGAAAATGGTTAATGACAAACAGGTTACATGTAAGTAATTCATACTTATATTTTGCTAACCCAGACTAGAAGTGCAAAATAAGATCAGTAATGTTGCCTATAATTTAATATATATTTCAAAGGTACCCAGAGACAAATGCACTTCAGTCATGACCTGCCCAGGAATTGAAACAGCAACCTTCTGGCCACAAGACCGGATTCCTAACCACCAGGCCACGACTCCCCTAATTTACCACACCTCTGATCTACATTAAGTACTTAAGAAAATGGATGGAATGATATCTTAAAAGGCTAATACTTAAGAAATAAATAAACATTAATATATCATTTATGTTAGATTTACAATGGCAATAGAAGATTATTTTGTCTATTTCAGACTGTTTTAAAAAGATATCACAGAAAAAAGGAAGGCACAGCATTCATCACATTTTATAGCTCTAACCATACAAAAGTGTCCTTTTACAATAATATGTAGAAGTTTTCTGTGTGTTAATATTTACCAGAATGTGCTACAAGTGCAGATGCTAACATATTTTAATATCTGAGACAAACTCAACCATAAATTTGATTAAAAGGACACAGTAAATTTACATAGAAAGGAAATTACATTTCTATTGGCAGCATATAGCTAACAGTTCACTATATTTCTCACATAAAAAGTTTAACAATAAAATAAATTCAATTCTTTTCATGTAACAAGGTAGGCCTTGTTTGGTAATGTTTACCCATGGTTCAAAATTATTCAACTGGTTTGACTTTTTTCATTCCTTAAATATTCTTCCTTTGACCATTATCATGGCTCCACATCAAAAACTAGCTCCAAAAACCCTTGCTTCACTGCAATAATAGAACTGATGTTAAACATTATATCAAATGTTTAATTGTCTGTTTAGACGTTTAAATACTCTGTTGTGATATTAAGGGGGAAAAATGTAATCATGCTCTACTCCAAGAAAATCTGGCAATGGGAGGCGATGCAGGAAACTGTGAAAGTTTGGATGTACCATGACCCAACCTTCATTAGGGCTGCAGTGTATTTTAAAACAGCAGAATACTTTCCACTGCAGTGATATTACTACTGAATCAGAGCAGTGGATCTCCAGCATTGTGCTTATCCCAAACCCTTTTGTATGCATTGCTGGCTTTTGAAACGGCTCCTTTCCTGTGTTTACTCTCCCCACACTACCCAAGACCCTTCTCTGTCCTGTTATGACATGCTAATGTAAATAGCAGAACCCAGGATTGTCCTGCTGCATGTATTCAGTGGCATTAGAAATAATGGACTGAAGTGTTTGACAATGGAAACTCATCTTTGACAGTAAGACAATTAGAAAATGGGGGAAAGAGTTGTCTTTGAATATGGAGGCTAATGACTGACAGCAAAGGTGAGTAATGTAACCCAATCTACAACCTCATCAGAGAAACTGGGATAGTCTGTGTTTCTTATATTTGCTTTAGCTTTAATTTTATTGCAGATAGCATGAACCCAATATATTGTATGATTAGCCTGGTTAACTTAATTTAATGTGTTAATATATGTCCATATGTGCATTTCAAGCCTTCAAAACAAAACATGGGGGTGGGGTGGCAAATTAGGGCTAGTGATAAAAAATAATAAATAAATAAATAAATAATGATGTAATTTCAAACAGGTGAATTTAATCGTGATTTGCCACAAAAGTATCTTTTTGTGTATCCACAAAATACACATCCAGAAGTATCCACAAAAGACTGAGTCTGTGTGGAACAAAGATGGTCAGAGGATTTCCAGTTTGTCAACAAATGTGTAATAACATTTTTGAAATCCTTAAAAACAATGTTTCTCAAAGAAAGCTTGGAAGGTTTGCATATTTCTCCCAGTACAATGCATCATATCATTCAACTATTAAAGGGATATTGAGAATGTGTCAAGCAGTACAATACAGAGTTACATTAAAAATGCCACTTAAAACTTTACTGTGCCAAAAAGAAACATTATGTCACCCATGTCCAGAAGCATTGTCGACTTCGCTGGGCTCAGAGGCATCTGGGATGGACCATCACACAGTGGAAACATCTATTGTGGTAAGACAAATCATTATTCCAGTCCTTTTTTGAAGAAATTGATGCTGTGTGTTCCAGACCAAAGATGAAAAGGACCATATATGCTCTTATCAGCAAGTCCAAAACCCATAGTCTGTCATGGTATAGGGCTGTCTCAGTATCTTTGGCAAAGGTAATTTACACTTATGTGATTGTAGCATTAATGCAGAAAAGTACACTGAGATTTTAGGACAACATATCCTGCATTCAAGATGACATATTTTCCAATGACATCCATGCATTTTTCAAATAGATAATTCAAAACCACATTTTGCACACATTACAGAAGGATGGTTGTTAAAAAGAGGGTACATGTACAATGGAGTGTGTGGAGAATTCTGAAACAAAAAATGTGACAACCCTATACTGTTGCGCACCATAAGACATATTTGCAGGAAGAATGGGACAAAGCACATGAAACACTTAATTGATGGTATCCTCAATGTCAACACATATTTTTAGTCATGTGAGTAAGATTGGCAAGAGTGACATCATTAGACCCAATTTAATGGAGCATGTGCCACAGTAAAATCTTGCTATGACTCACTGAAATCATGGCAGAAAAAAAGTCATTTTATGCTGTATCACTGAGCAACTACAGGACATTCCATGCTATATTCACTACTACATTTCCCAGAGTACCCCATCATCATTCCAAAAGCTTGAGCAGCTAAAACTTTTTTGCACTAATGAACATTTGTAAATATTTAAAAGAAAGTCAGCCACACAACAGACAAGGTAATTATATCTCATAGCAATCAAAGTGATATGTTTTGGTCTTTAAAATCTTCCAAAAATACATATTAAACCATTACATTAACAAGAAAATGTATAAATTACATGAATATATTATTTATGCTATGCTAGACTTTCGAATTTAATATTTTATTTTAGACCAACATTCTAGAAAATAAATAATACCAGTGAAACTTTGTGCTGGTAGATGCTGGCTGCAGTTCTTTGTTATTTGATTCTACAGTAGTTTTGTTTACTATTTTGTTTTATTGGAGTGGAGGTTTAGGCTATTTTGCCCACATCTGACTGGCAGTGAAATAAATAAGAAATAAAAGATGTAGCTGAAATCTTCCCTTTTTTCATGCCATGCTGACTGGTGTGCTGATGATCTGTATCCTTGTAAAACATAATCCAGTTTATCTCAAAAGGACAATAAATGCCCAAATAAGGGAATGCAACTTGCGCATAATTTATGAATAGGTCTAATTTGTTTATTAATGCCTTGTTACAGAGCTTAATGAGCTCACAACATGACTGACCTCCTGGTAGCTTGTGAGTATTAAACATTTATAATGATTTATAGTCACATGTCAAATAATTTCTGAAACTATTTACATTTTATTGCCAAATACAAGGCACATTTTTACACAAATGACACATCTTTGCTTTTTTATGTTAATTAAAGAATGACAAAAATATTATGTATAATTACTAATGTATTACATATTAATTTATTATAATATGTGCAATAATATCACTTTATCAGTATTATACAACTTGAATATCAGTATTATAGTCTTATTCTTATAAGAAGAATGAATATCAACTGTATTTCCTTCAAAAGAAAAAAACAATAAATATGGATATAAAAACATAAGTTAGATTTTTGCCTGAATTCTGTCTAACGGTAGATTTTAAAATTATTTAAATGAAAAGCATGTGATTTTTTGCTAAGCTTTTGATTATACGATTAAGTGGTGAAAAAGTTTTGTGAATAATGCTTTTACGACATTTCTTGTCCATTTCCTCTCTATAATCTTTTTGCTTTTGAACAGCGCCATCTTGTGGTGTTGTCGTTACTGTAACGAGCACTCAAATCAGATTTAATAAAACTATCATCTTCTCATTCCAGCTCACAGCCTAAGAGTCCAATCACCCTGAATACAGAAGTCTAGTCATTACTGATTCATATTACTAGTAACTTTATATGAAATTATGTTGTCCACAAATACCAGCAAATAAGAGAAGACAAAAACTGACTGAGGTGAGTTATGAGACTGGACGTATGGCGAATATTATATATTATATATGCGTATATTTCTTTGTGTGGGCTACTAAGGCCAGTTTTGGTGTACGTGCAATCAGAAAAGCAGGCAGCAACTCTCAGTGCGGCCGCTAGAGCTCTCCAGCGCCCTGAATTCAGCCTGCCTGCCTGCTTGTGTTTACCGCCTCGAGTGGAAGTGGGGCCGGCGGGCCTGGCACTGCGCTCCCTCACATTTCACCCCACAAAACACAGATGTAAGCATCGTGAGCGGGACTACAAGGCGAGACATTCAATTAGCTATCAGACGGTGGTGAGTACGAGCGAAAACAGCGCCATTTTAATGCCATTTTCGGCGTTGAAAACACAAAACAAATCCGCTCCCAACTGCCTGGTTTTGTCTCGAAGCGAGGGAGGAATATCAACATGGCGTCCACTGAGCTCTGTTGCCGACGAGAACGCCTCGCAGCTCGTTAACAGGATTTTGTGATGTTCTTAACGTCTGACACAGTGCACCCTGATGTTTTCTACCTTACATATTAGTCAAAGAGATATTAAGCCCTAAGTTGAATCGTTTATTTCGTCCCTACGTTAGCGTTGAGCACCGTAGCCACCGTGGTTTCTTTGGCACTGGGTTGTGTCGCACAGAAAACGGAACTTATTTTCTGTTTATTACTAATGCACATTTGTCATTAGTCTACGTTATTAGGACAGTTCTCTGTTAATGAAGAGCTTCATAGTTGACCTCGGCTCGCCTTCACCTGATTCTACATTCCGACACTCTGCAGATCACATGAGTGTGTCTACACGGGGTACAGTAGCCGTCTAGCTTTTTTAGCTTTTTTAACACTACTGTGTAGTTATTCATCTAAGGGTGCCACGTTGATTTATTCCACCGTTAAACATTAGCATGTGTTTACTGTTCACATTCATATTGCACAATCCGCTGTAGTTTTTGGAAAAAGAACATGTTAAGGTATCGTTTTTAGCTCTCTCCTGTCTTGATTCCTCCACACGTTTTAAACATATTGGGACAATAATACAAGACTGTCAGGCTTTGCTTGTTGATTATATTGTAAATTGGCTTATACTCTGTGGTGTTCTTCAGTTTTAGGGCTTTTCTTTTGTAGTGATGCAGCATTATCTGTGTGGTATGGGCATGAAAATGGTAATCCTGAACATTTTTTAACCATAAACAACTGTCCCATTATCCCATTCAGTAATTATAGATTGATACAATCATGAATTTGAGGCTTGTTAAACCTGTGAACTATGCATCGCCTGCAGATTGACAGGTGTCTCTTGATAGGAGATTCAATTTGTGGAAAGATTGGATTTTACAGCTGCCCATGTCAGCTTCATATTTAATGTAACAATTTTTTTTGCTTAGCAGTGGATGCTATTCACAGTCATATCACATATCAGAATATTATGAACACTTACCTAATACTATAGATCATTAAAAAGTTTCTCTGGTCCACTGTGGTGTGTCAGTGGCTCTGTACCACTTGCTGGAATCTTTGTTTCACTCTAGCATCAATGGCCCCTGGCGCAGGATTGTTATGTTGTTGGGAGGCACTCGCTGCACATCTTCATTACAGTGGCTTTAGAACATCCCACAATGTTAGTGGTTTCTGAGGTGATGCCACCCTTTGCCTGGTATCTTTTGACTCTTTTGGACATCAGCCAAATCATGTCCTTTGCCCATGTTGATAATTTTGTATGTTGCTACAATGGACTGGTGTGCTTGTCTGTTTGTATATGCAGCAAAATCTGTTGAGACATTTGTGGCATCCCGGGAACGGTCATAATATTCTGATATGACTCTGTGTGCCCTTTGTTGTGGATGTTATCAAGGTTGACTACTTCTGTGATTTCTTTTTTATTTAATTTTATTTTTTTAAAGATATCGCCTTTGGCATTGAGCAAATTAGGCATACATTCTCTCCAAACTCGACTCAATTCCAGGACTTTTGTAGTGAATATTATAAACATTATAGTCAAAATTTAGAGAACACTTGTCCTCCCTAGCTGATCCTGCATAGGCTTTCCTGGCTGTCACCATTGTAAAGCTCAGCTTGGTGTTCCTCCAAAGCTAACAAGGGCAGAGTGGACATAACAATGCTGTTAAAGAAATCTCATCTAACAGGAAATTAATGTTTTTTGTTGTGAGATAATTGTTGATTGCCTGTCATTCAAGATGTCTTTACATAATGCACTTTGTAGAGAAATCACTGTCAAAGAAACAGATGTTATCATTGTTGATCCATGTTCAAGTATGACAGAAAAAAAAATCACTGCTTTTAAATTGTCATTTTGCTCCTTGTTATAGATTTAAAGAATCCATTAATGCAGGATTTTTCAAAGTTTTCAAAAGGCAACCCATTGAGGGTTGCTAGACAGAAAATACATTTAAGTGGGGGGAAAATGAGCATACTCATGCCTGTAACTTTGCATGGACTTTGTGTTACAGTGTCTCTTCAGTACAAAACCCAAACAATCTGGTTAGCCTTGCTTCTGCTGTTCAGACATTTTTTTATTAGATTTAAGCAGCAGTGGTGAAAAATCAACAGTTGATTGCATTGAAAGCTTCTTAACAAACGAAAGAAAGATGATGCTTATGAGCCAATTGTCTAAGTACACAAGAGAACACAATAAGATGGTAGTGTGGTTTTGAGTTGGTCAAGAAAAGAAAAACCTTCAGCCACATTCTCTTTAAGATGTCTGATTTAGTAGTTTGCATTTGTTAGCTGTTCCAGTGCTAATCAAAATGATAGTCCAGCGTTCCTAATTTTTGCAGGAAAATTGGTTACAAAATTTCTGAAGCTAGAGGATCTTCTCATTTTAATGGCAATGGAAGCACCTTAATTTTTTAAAGATCCAAACAGTACCAGATCAAATAGAGCAGACATCTTTTGTGTTTTCAGTAATTGTCTAAAATTGCGTTTAGTTACCCGAGTTACCTTAAAATGCATGGACAACATTATGAATCACCTCAAAAAGTTTAAAAACTCATGTGATAACATACACTCATTGTTTCAGGCAGCCATGTCGCGGGTGGTGAAGAAGAGGCAGGCCGACCCTAAAGTTGTCCAGTATGTGTGGTCAGCTATTGAAGTCATTCGCAATCAGAAGCAGATTGCAAACACCGACAGAATCTCAAAGTAATCCCCCACCATCTTCATTTGAATTTACTGTTTCATGTAGAAACTACTTTAAAGAATTGGAACAAGAAGCGTGGTCTTTACTAATGTGTTTTGTGCTGCAGGTATTTAAGCCGTGTGTACGGCATGCACCCAAAGGAAACGGCCAGGCAGCTGGTGCTTGCAGTCAAAGATGGTCTGGTGGTGGAAACCCTCACTGTGGGCTGCAAAGGGTCCAAGGCTGGGGTTGAGCAGGAGGGCTACTGGCTGCCAGGGGATGAAATGGTAAGACACACTGAAGCTCATGTGTTGCATTTGAGCATGTTAATGGCTTGTTTCCCAGATCCAAATTAAGCCTAGACATAGACTGATTATAGTTTTCCACTGTGCATTTTCACTGGAACTTTACTTCAGACTTTGTCAGATTTAAAATGCAAGGGCCTTTAAATTGAGGCTTGTTTGGGGACCTGCACTTATTTTTCTAACCACTTGTGCACATTTTATAAACACATTCAACTAAGAAATAAGTTCACCTAGCTAGGTTTAGATTTTGTACTGTATCTCTATAACATGATTTTGGTGCTGGAGAAACATTAAGGTTTCTGTGTTTTCACCAGTAGCTGGTGAGATTCCTCTCTTGTGTGAGACTGATTTTAGGGCAGTCTGTGTTTGTCAGACTGAGCCTCGGAACTAAAGCCGTATTTGTTAGTGTGTCGAGGGCTCAATATATTTGCATGGTTCCTCCTCAAAGAATAATGCTGCTAATTCTGTGTTCAACCAATGCTTTATTTTGAATCTTAAACATTTTCTGACATCATAGAAGCGTAGATCTGAGATGCAGTTTACATCCCCAGCTACCCATCCGACACTTTGCATGTCTATGAAGGTCTAACACTGAGACCCAGTGGTTAGTCATCCGCCTCTTACTGTTAGTTTTAGGATTTTAAGCAATGTTTTCTGGATCACTTGCAATCACAGGAGCAGATGTCTGAGGGAAGCAAGGTAGGCTGACATTAATTTGCTGTGAATTCTACTTACTAACTTAATCTTCCTTGTAGTTGGTAGTGTGTGTAGCCTGTGCACAGTACAGCATTTGAACTGAATGTAGCTTTTTGTCATAGAATGAAAATGTATGAGAACTTAGAACATTGAATCCTCACACCAGTGTAATTCTCCAATCTGAGAATTTCATCTCCTTATGTGAGAAGAATATACATATTACTGTTAAACAATGTAAGACATTTGCTGCTGTTTATAAGATTCATTGAGCTTCAGAGCTGTTCTGTGCACAGTCATCCTTGTGAGTCTGTCACTGAATGCCTAGTAGTTGTGATCTCTTAATACCAGTTAGCTGATTGAATCTTTAAAGATCTCTCCTTGCCTCAGATACATACACACAATTGTTGTTTCACACACCTGGTTGGATTTCCCAGGTAGCTGTAAAATCTGAGTCATTTAAACTGAAAGTCAGGATTGTCATAATTCTTGTTAAATCTTCTCCAGTTGGACAGGCTTGACTTTTATACAGACTGCACACTACAAAGTCAAACCTGCTCAATAAGAGATACTTTAAAGGAAATCATTGTTGGACAGTCCTCAGTTTAGGATTAAATTGTCCGTGTTGCTGAACAGTCCTGTTGCTGAAAAGACCAACACCTTTCCAAGCACTGAGGGAAAGAGGCTTTAAGCCGAGTTAGCACTGTTCTCACCAGAGATCTCACCCTCAAGAGTGTTACAACTAAACATCCACACACCATTTCTGTAAGAACTATCATAATTACAATTACATCTGCACTGTTCAGAGACTCTTAGCTGCATGTCACCTTTTGAGCTCTGAAAGTGTTGAAAGCAACAGAAACTATGCATAACTGATATACTGTCAGTAACAGAAACAGGGCTTTTGTCTTAATTGTGAGTGTGTGTGTGTGTGTGTGTGGTGATGCTGGTGGTGGTGGTAAGTCTCTTCAAAATGTTGCTTTTTTAGTGGTGGGTAAAGGAGAACTCGTACCACAGGAAAAGGTGTGAAAATGTGAATGTGGCATGTGAGAATGTGATTAAGAGTATTTGTAATGATTTCAGTTTGATTTAAATGGTCATTCGCATGAACACTAAGTGTATGTAAATGTCATACACTTTCTAAAGAAATCATAATGGTCTGTCAAAGTATGCATTTCTTACAATGCTATAATTACCAAATCCAAAAGTTATAATTATACAGATGTTTTTGTTTTGAATGAATTCCATACAGTACTTGTTTATTTTGAAACCATATTTTAATGATGCTGGCCATTTAAATTTAATCTGCATTGAAATAGCCATTAATATTGTGCATAGTGAATTAACTACACCTCCTTCTATTCAACACAAATGACTGTGATGTAACTGGCCCAGTCCTCTACTTTATCTCCTGTGAGGGACGGAGCTGGTAGTCCGCTGGTCCACAGGGTGGGGCTGGGCGGTGGGCGATGCGCATCACTGTGCTGTGTTTTTTACAGGACTGGGAGGCAGAGAGTCATGACTGGTACTGTTTTGAGTGCCATCTGCCTGGCGATGTGCTGGAGTGTGACAGCTGCTTCCGTGTCTATCATCTACGCTGTCTCTCTGAAGAGCACCGGCCCAGAGACACCACCTCCCACTGGCAGTGTACTATCTGCAGGGTAAGCAAAAAACAGAATCATATATATATACATACATACAGTGAGGAAAATAAGTATTTGAACACCCTGCGAATTTGCAAGTTCTCCCACTTAGAAATCATGGAGGGGTCTGAAATTTTCATC
>BRDA01004809.1:52681-63446 GCA_036984385.1 Crenuchus spilurus
TAATTCTGTAGTAACACAACTAACTCTGATCTCTCACACACAGATATATATGTACTGTTAACTTAATTATCAACGTGAACATTAAATGTAAACACGAGCGTTGATTATCGCCAAGCTGTGAAAATATTTAAAACTGCATCTAGACACGTGATTTGTGTAGAGCGCTCATGCATGTGAACAGAAATACTAAAAGAGCACCTCCTAAGGTCAAACATTTCGACCTGTTACTCGTCTGAAACAAGTATTTGTATTCGTATATATATCTATATATATCTATATATATCTATATATATCTATATATATATATTGTATAGTATACACATTCATGGTTTTCTGTTGGTAGATGACGACACTCGTTTTCAGTGTATTGCAGGATTCGGTATTATTCATTTTAATACATGAGCACTGAAATAATTATCTGGAAGTTGAGCTGCACCAGTTGAATGTGTCAAGATATTTTAAGCATCTTCCAGATAACCTTGATATTATGTAGTGAAATTAAATTCAAATGAATGACTGTTTTTAAAGCTGCTTCTTTCAAAGTGTTTGAACAATGTATGGAGATTTATTGACAAAAGCCTGTAGAATTGATATCTTGGACTGTTTCTCACACTTGCTCCCCCTGTCTGTCAGTGCTATAACTGTGAGGAGGAGGCCATGTACCACTGCTGCTGGAACACCTCCTACTGCTCTATCAAGTGCCAGCAGGAACACTGGCACGCTGACCACAAACGTACCTGCCGTAGGAAGAGATGAGCCGCAGCCAATCGCACCATGTCCTCTTATCTTCACCCCTCCAACATGCTACACATTTGGATATCATCCCCCATCTCCCTCAACACCCCCTCCTTGGAATCAGAAGTTTATAACACGCACCCTAGGACACTTTCCTCAACGTGGAGGACTTCTCCTATTCAGTTCTGATGAGAACGGGCAGGGCATTGAGGAGAGTTTGTTTGTTTGGATTTCTGTTTTACTTTATGTAAATCTTTGTTTGCTGTAAAATGAAAAGAGCCTTGCTTGCCTACAAACTAACTGAAATGTGAAGTAATAACCTTTTTAAACATGTGATTCTTAATCACTTGCCATGTAGATATTTTGACTTTTTATATAAGCGGATGGTGTTTGCCTCCTGCATTGATTGACATTGGTGGTGTTTTCCTCTGCGCTTGGTTTTTATCAATGGTTGTGATGTATCATCTTTTGGGAACAGGGTTAAAGATGGCAGGTCGTTTCTGTCGGGAAAGAAAATACAATCTTCCATTTATGAATATGCACATTTCATGTTACACTTTAAAATAGAAAGATGAATTTTTAATGAAAACAGATTATTTATGTGCTAATTTTGGGTCCATTTTCTGTAGTTAAAGTGTTATAAATCTTTGCTGAGTGAGACCTTAGTGAGGTTTATGTGTGTGTGAAACACACACCCCCCCCCCGACCCCAGTGTCTCCATATTTCATGCTTTGCTTGTGCGCCCTAATGCTACCTATGTTGTTTCTTTATGGTTGGAAAGAAACCCGTTCATACTTCAAGATTACGGGTTTGCTGCAAAGGAACTGAATATGATCAAAGTCATGAAGTCAGTTTGTACAGAGATCAGTGTAAATTTTGCATTTAAAATGGAATATAACCTTTTTAGTTCTTACCAATAAAAAAAAAGCAACTTATATCCCCTTTCCACTGTGTAGGGACTTGTTCTGGAATTCAAAAGTTCTCACTCTAAACTAGGGAAGTTCTGCAGATGGATTCTGGGGAAAAGCAGCGAGTCTGTAATCATCTGGGTCTTGCCAGTCTAAAGAGTATAGGAAACATAAGGTCTTTTTGCACAGACTTTAATGCGAGTGCAAATGTGGTTTGTCTCTGAATCACCAGGTGCATTCTGAATCATTTTTGTAGATGAACTTGAGAAGCTTTCTCTTTCCCTCTTTTTCTGTCTCTCCACATCACTGTTGCACTACATGTAAATAACTGTCTGCCGCTAAACGTGACTATTTGAGATTTGCACGTTAGTAGCATTATGTACATTTCATGAATGCATCAACTATGTATTTGATAAGTCAGTCTGTAGAAAAAGAAAAAAAATGGGCAATTGTTTCATTCCAGTGCGCATGAAGGTCGTTATTTCCCATTTGTTGCATTTCCTCAGTAAATGCAACACTTCTTGTTTTTATTCGGTAATTTGACGTCACTTTGTAATTGCGAACAACTTTTCATTTTCTTTTTTTTAATTTATATGGAGAAAATGAATGACTACTGAAAGTACGGTCACAGCCCAGCTGGGAGTCTGCACCAGGCGTAGTCTTTCCTTTCATATGTGCATACAGATTAATGTGGTGTAAAAGTTCAAAGTCCTGCCCTTCCTGAGTGTCTCTGCGTTCGAGACGCCCCTCTTGCATTACAGTATGTAACAGTACTATGTATAAACAATAAACATATCATCAAGCGGTGATAGTGGATTTGAAAATCTTTTTTGCAGGAGAACACAATGGCTTTTATTTGGTGACTTTTGCTTTTTGGAAGCCAATGCAAACTTAACAATGACAGTTTTACCAATCAAAGCACTTTATTGCACCATATCTTGTGAAGGTAGGCCAAAGCAGGCTTCTATAAAAGTGTTATTTAATACTTTTAATTAAGTGTACAAAACAGAATTTCAAACACACCTGCACCATACAAAATATTTTTTTTTTGTCTTTTTTTCTGTAACCAACAATATTTACACACACCATGCAGACTCTCTCACGTAGTAAGTCTAAGATTTCCAACAAAAAAGGGAAGGAACGTCACAGGTCGAAAGTTATGTGCACATTTTTTCTTTTTTTCCGAATGGGAAAACATTTTTCCATTTGTATGGGAATGACAACACTAATGCTTCTGAATACATACGTTAAGACTTCTTTCCTTCTTTAAAAAAGAAAAAAAACAAAACAAAATGAAAGTCATTGCATTGTCACTCTATGAAGAAGTGTAAACTTGGTTCCCATACACAGTACAAACTTTAATTACACTTATGAAAAAAAAAGCATCAGATCATTGAAACTGGGATAACTGGAGGTGCCCAGACAGCACTGATATGATCCCCACCTCTGCATCTTGAGGATTTAGCTACTCAATGTTAGAGATGATGACCCTAAACCATATTATGCAGCAATAAGGCAGCAAAGGGAATATTTTGCTGAACTGCAATAAAAGCACTCGTGAGCCAATCATGATGTCCTTATGTAAGGTACAAGTGACAATTCATATGCTTTTTTACATTTCCAAATCTACTGCTGTGTATTCTTCACCTGGTCCTGTTTCACTTTCTTGTATTGCATATACCTGCAGGTCCTTGGCTCTAAGATGTGCCAGGTAAGTTAAAGAATCTGAAATGACTAATTCAGGAACACAGCAAAGCACACACATGTTTAAAAAAAATCACACAGGTTGCCAGCAGCTGCAGCAGAAGTATTTGGTCAACGTACTCTAAGGTCATGTATCTCTTTTCTTATTAATGAGGATTTGTGAAAAGCAATGGTCAGTAAATGAAAAGGACGGACTTAACATGACCTGTCGACTGAAATGCACTTCTGTACAAACCTGCCAATAAATAAATGGAGTTACTTGCAGAAATGAAAATAAAAAAGGAAGGACAACTCAAAAATGCAAACAAGCAATTAAAAATACTGAATAACGTAAGAGGTTGTGCAGCAGTTCTGCCAAAGGTGTGACACTGTGTAAACAGAGCTCCAGGCACATGGTAAGAATTCTTTTCATAAGGGCAATACACGATGCTTCCATCTGATAAAAAGATTTTTTCCTCTGTCTTCTCGGATTCTCAGTGACGTATTTTTCTCGGTTTCACTCGTGTGCGTGTTAAACGATCATCAAACTTCGGTCTACAGACACCATGCAAGTGGCAAGTACTGCATCGGAAACGTTTCATTGGTGACTCCTAGATCTTATTTTAATATATATATTTTTTATATTTATATGTATTTATTTATATATATATATCATTTGTATATTTATATTTTTACATATACTTGATGTGATTCTACTCACTCAAGATGATACAATGCTTTGTTTTATATTAGCAATATTATTTAATGAGGAAAACATTTTCAAATGTCTTCTCTCACACACTTCTAAAAAGAACAAAATAAATAATAACTATTTTCTGTACATAATTACACAATATCAACTTGAATTTTGTGTTTACCTTCAGCTTTGTACAATGTTTTAAACAAAAGCAGGGAACATTTTTTGCATCCTGCTGTGGGGACATTTACAAAGGTCATAAAATGAAAACTGGCAAATTGCTGGAGGACGTTCGCAATTATACATAAAAATGTAGCATCGGTTTTGTACCTCTTTTAAATGAAAGGACAGAAAATGATGTCCTGCATTGTTTATATGTATGTATAACTTTGAACAAGTTACTCCAAATTAACGTAAACGTAAAATACACAGTTTGCCACAGTATGCAGATATTTAAAAATCCTTCGCTCGTGTAGTGTAGGGTTGACTAAAAATGAGCAACGTTGCGATACCGTACATGAAAACAGAGCGACACACTCGTAAAAAGCGATATCCAAACAAGCAAAAGCAGTAGAGCCTCTTTTTCCATTTGGTGCTTCCTTTCTTCCAAAATGAACCGATTACACTGACTTCTCGTTCTGTCAGAGTACTCACATTTTTCTTTATGAACTCTCTCCTTCATTTTTCTCTTTTGTTGCATTTCTCTTATGTAGAAGAGGACCCGACCAGTCATTTGCAATCTGCAAACACACACACACATACACGCACACACACAGGGGCTACATGTTATAGGCCACGTAGATGGGGTCAAGCTGGTCAGCGAGGAAGCCGTCACGCAGATGCATCCTCTGCTTCTCTCCACGGGAGTTAATGGGAATAACTCCTACGTCCACCACCACCACCACACCCACAATCAGATAATGCTCCTCCAGCACCGAGTTGGTCACCAGCGGCACTAGATCCAGCGCCTCCTGCTCGGAACCCTCCAGCTCCACCACCACCACCAGCAGGTTCGTCCAGGGGAACACCGCACTGCAAAATACACCATTTCTATTTATTGCTGTCATGCATGAACAATGAAATAATCAGAATTTGTAAAATAAAAAATGATTTTTAAAGTAAATATTAAGTGCAAATATCCACTCAGGCGGACAGCATGCACTTGAGCATTCAAAAACAAGTCATATATATTAGAAACAGGCCCAAGTGGCTTAGCAGTAGGCAAGATGGCGCACTCTCCCTAACACTATAAACAATATCGACTGACTCAGGCATCAGATATGGGGATCTGCGCTTTCCTCCAAGCGTGGTAGCTGCCCAAAAGCGATGTATCACCAGCAGGGGCTTGACATCGCTCGTACTGGAGAAGGCCTGTGCTCATCTGCCCCCTCCCAAGAGGGTCAGGGACATTACAAGTGCTAGTGATATTGGAGAGTTGATAAAAGGGGCTGATTAATTGGCCACGAAAGTACATTAAACAGAAAATCAGGGGTAAAACTATTAAAAAATAAATAAATAAATAATAAAATAAATAAAAAATAATAAAACAAAAAATAGTAGTTAAAATATCTCTGGGCTGCATGATGTACACTGTACGTGGAAAGATTATATTTCTTTTTGTTCTCAAAATTTCATTAACCTGCAATAATTCTTTCTGTTGAAAAATGTTACAGAAATCCCAGAGGTAGGTATACTATGCCATTTTTATTTATCATGTGTTTTGTAGCATTGCAATTGCTAGCCACTGGGTGGCATGCTTTTTTTTTTTTTTTAGTAACACCCACTAAAGGGGCTGTCATGCAACTTGAAATAGCTGTCCACTGTAGTGACTAGCATGCTGGAAACAGTTAAAACTCTGCCAGGTCATGATACATAAAACTTTCAAATAGCAGTCCTACACAGTAAATCTGC
Source organism: Crenuchus spilurus (assembly GCA_036984385.1). Lineage (NCBI taxonomy): Eukaryota > Metazoa > Chordata > Actinopteri > Characiformes > Crenuchidae > Crenuchus > Crenuchus spilurus. The sequence continues at coordinate 58,616 of BRDA01004809.1, forward strand.
CAGTGTTAAATCAACACTATTAGAGTTAAATTAACACTGGGAGTGTTACATTTTGACACCCTCAGTGTTAATTTAACTCTAATAGTGTTGATTTAACACTGGCAGATTTACTTTGTATAGAATAATATTTAAAATCTCCATCAGTATGATTCTCAATATTTCTTCCTGAATTCAGAGAGCTTAAAGATGCAGACTGCAGCTTTTCTACTGTTTGTCTATAGACTGACTTTGATTTTATTCCTCAGAATTGCCCTGCTTTTATTTATCATTTCTATTTCTTAACATTGATTGTTGTATTTTACTCCCAAACAAGTTAGACCATTTTTATTCCTATTCTATTGATTATCACATGTTCTGAAAATAACAATAACATTTGGTACATGTAACTGTAAAAATGTACATAATGCATACATAATACATAATACATTTGGTAGTGCTGGTTAACACTGGGTCAGAACATACCATTCCATGATGCTCTTGTGTGCTCGGATGACCGAGGTTTCAATATCTATGGGGTGGTATCTCATCCCCCTCAGCTCCATGGCCTCATCCAGAGCTCCCACCACATAGAGGGCATCATGCCTCTCTGTAAACACATCATAGCAGACATTTATGATCACAACCTGTTGAGGTTTTCTTCACCTCATATTACAAATTCAAGTCCATATGTATTGAATTTATTTTTAATAGAATATTAATATTTTAGGGGTTAGCTTTAGTATTAGGTAGAAAACAATTGCAGTAAGTCATAATGTCTCATAAACCACATCCACTTGACTTAGACCTTAATTAAGAAGTGAATACTTTTGAGATGTTCTGCTGATGTATATTCATGAAAACTAGTCTATTTAGGTGACTATTGAGCAGGGACATATCTATATTAGGGGTAGGTGGGGCCCGGCCCACCAGCAGTATGTGACAATCAATAATTTTGAGTTGCCGGGCACATTTATCCTGGCCCCATGCTGGGAGCAGCCAATAAAAAATGAAAGATTTGCATACGTGAGCTTATGTGAATATTGTTTATGGTATCAGCGTTGCTACACAGCTTGAAGCTCAAAAACATGACAATAACTGTTAGCCGCTGCTAGCGAGGTAATAATGAATCACGTCGAGAATTTAATCAAAGTTATCAGTTACATAACACACAGACAGTCATCTTACCTCAGTAAAAGGTTTATTTCCTTTATACCCCCGGTAAGTAAGTCTCCTGACAGGAAACGCATCTCATGGCAGCAGTGCCAAATTAGGCACAACATCAGATTATGCTTTTTGGAATTTAACTGATGATTTGCGGTTGAATTAATTGAGCAAGTAGGTTTGCGTGTAGTTTCACTGATGAGTGGGATGCTGACCACAGAATTTATTGTGCCCCACCTGACTTTCTATTCTAGAAAGGTCACTGCCATTGAGTTCTAGCGTTTGTTAGCAACAGTAAATAAAAAAAGCTAAATTTAGACACCATCCTTATTACATGTGTCAAACTACAGCTGAGTAAAATTGGGAGACTGGTAGCTCATAACTAGTAAACTTATGCTGACAGTTGTGCAGTGAAAGAATTATAAAAGAATATGAACCTCCACTGGCATCTGTCAGTTCAGTCCGGCGCAGAAAGCCTAGGTAGCCAGTTCGTGCCCAGACAGTCTGCGTGTCGCCAAAGCTAAGGCGGGAGTTGAAGTGATCAGACTGAAGAGCCTCGTCTCCGTACACAGTGAAGTAGCCGCTGCCATTATGACCACTGTGCACCCAGATCTACAGTCAGAGAGCAACAGTGAGACGGAGAACACAGAGGAAACAACCTATAAATCAAGGTCATTGTTAAGAATACTGTGAAAAGTTGGACTGATTTGCTATTTGAGAAGAAAACAAGTTTAACAACTGCACTGACTACCAGTAAGAATGGAGACATTTAATTCTGTGAACATTATCTGAATCTGCAATACTGTGATCTACTAGTGCATCTCCAGCAGTTAGAATATCGTGAAAAAGTTCATTTCTGATCAAAACTGAATTAAAAAAAACTTATTCATATATTTCAAGCCTTTTTGTTTTAATGTTGATGCTGAATTTATGTAGATAATTTACTGAATTACTTATTTTACTTAACTTGAAATTTTTATGAGCTATAAGTCAAACTCATCAAAAGTAAAACCAAACAGGCTTAAAATGTGACTCCAAGTGTAATGAACATAAAATGTCAGTTTACCTTTTTGAATTAAATTATGAACACAAACGTTTTTTAATGAAAGTCCAATACAATACATTGATGCTTGAAAGTTGGTGAACCCTTTAGAATTTTCTATATTTCTGCATAAATATGACCTAAAACATCATCAGATTTTTTAGAGGTCCTAAAAGTAGATAAAGAGAACCCAGTTAAACAAACGAGACAAAAATATTATACTTGGTCATTTAGTTATTGAGGAAAATGATCCAATATGACATATCTGTGAGTGGCAAAAGTATGTGAACCATTGCTTTCAGTATCTGGTGTAACTTTCCTTTGCAGCAATAACTGCAACTAAACGTTTCCGGTAACTGTTCTTTAACCATTCTTTAGTAGAATAACTTGTGTGTTTAGGGTCGTTGTCTTGCTGCATGAAACACCTTCTCTTGAGATTCAATTTATGGACAGATATCCTGACCTTTTCCTTTAGAATTCTCTGATATAATTCACAATTCATTGTTCTATCAATGATGGCAAGCCATCCTGGCCCATATGCAGCAAAACAGGCCCAAACCATGATACTACCGCCACGTTTCACAGATGGGATAAGGTATGCAGTGTTTTCCTTTCTTCAAACAACAGTTTTCATTTAGACCAAAAAGTTCTATTTTGGTCTCATCTGTTCACAAAACACTCTTCCAAAAGCCTTCTGGCAAATTACAAACAATAAGCAATGTTCTTTTTGGAAAGCAGTGGCTTTCTCTTTGCAACCCTGCCATACACACCATTGTTCAGTGTTCTCCTGATGGTGGATTCATGAACATTAACATTAGCCAATGTGAGAGAGGCCTTCAGTTGCTTAGCAGTTACCTTGGGGTCCTTTGTGACCTTGCTGACTATTACACGCCTTGCTCTTGGAGTGATCTTTGTTTGTCGATCACTTCTGGGGAAGGTAAAAATGGTCTGAATTTCCTCCATTTGTACATAATCTGTCTGACAGTGGATTGGTGGAGTCCAAACTCTTTAGAGATGGTTTTATAACTTTATCCAGCCTGATGAGCATCAACAACTCTTTTTCTGAGGTCCTCAGAAATCTCCTTTGTTTGTGCCATGATACACTTCCACAAACATGTTGTGAAGAGCAGACTTTGACAGATCCTTGTTCTTTAAATAAAACAGGGTGCCCACTCACACCTGATTGTCATCCCATTGATTGCAAACACCTGACTCTAATTTCACCTTCAAATTAACTGCTAATCCTAGAGGTTCACATACTTTTGCAAAATAAATATGTCATATTGGAGAATAAATGACTAAATGAATAAAGCATAATATTTTTATATCTTTTATTTAACTGGGTTCTCTTCATTTACTTTTGGGACTTATGTGAACGTCTGATGATATTTAAGTTCATATTTATGCAGAAATACTGAAAATAAAAAAAGGTTCACAAAGTTTCTAGCAACATTTCAATGTACATTGCAGTTGTAGACACTTGTGTTTCTTCTGAAATCAACAGTATATAGTCTACACTCAGAAGACTAAAAGTTAGATGTTAGAAAATTGCTGTGAGGATCTGACTTTATTCATCCACAGCCTTTAGTGAGGACAAGGACACATGTTGAGCAATTATTTTCACTCCAACTCATTCTGAAGATATTTGATGGATCCATCACTCCAGTTCTACTCCTTCACAAGCCAATGATGGGGGCCTTTTTACCAAACTCCAGTCTCATTCTATTGGATAATGGTCTATGCAGATTAGACAAGCTGTGTATGGTAACTGAACACATACAACACTGATATACAGTTTTATCAGTGCACCACATATTACTGAAAGTGCAAAATACCTCGCCAAGATGAGAATCTCCCAAAGGACCTTTGGTCTCTGGATTGGCAATGATTATTCGTACTCCAGGTAAAATCTGAAAAATACAATAAACCAAGGCTGAATATCTCATGCCAAAAAAATTAATGTCACATCAACCCACACAACTAATTGACTGAAAAACAAAGAGTCAATAGGCTTCTGTTTACCTTTCCAGATTCCATAAGTGGCAAACTATGTGGAGAACCTCGCTCAACCAGCCTCACTCTGAAAGAAAAATATATATTATTCAACATTTTCCAAAAACACAATCTGTAGTACTCAACAGTACAGCTGTACAAATGGACATTCCTCAGAGAATAAAATCCATGTTGACTGTGAAAAAACTGAAAAAATGAGATGTCATTTTGGCCATAATTTGGACAATAAACACTGCAAGCATTTATATTAGTTGCCCACGGCTGGCAAATGTGTCTACAGTTACTGTGCCATATTAGGCAGTCATGCCAGTAAACTGTAATTAGAGTTCTGACTACACAGCCACAGTCTGCAATATCCCGTCCAATTAAAGACAACAAAAGAATCTGTCAGCGGCGCAAACGTCTCCTCACAAACGCCGTTTTAATAACTGTTTAATTTTACAGAGAATGTTGTAAAGATTACAAACAAGGGCAAGAGGGAAGTACTGAGTCACTGCTTTCACAGCTGTTCTGTCCCATGTAGAGGACTACTGTGCCTTAATTAAGGGTTTGGAAATGTTAGAATAGGCTTGCACTAATGTATCATATCATGAAAAAGTGATTATAATTATATTCAAAAATGTACTCTGAAGAGAT
>BRDA01004809.1:68213-108565 GCA_036984385.1 Crenuchus spilurus
TGGAAATGAAAATAGTCAAAACAAAAATGACAAACACAGATGACAGATCGCGGGAAAACACGGCCATCCTTTGATTATAAAACTCGTCGCCTGCATGTCTTGGAAGGATATAATTGGTGTATCTGAATAATGTTTTTGACAAATCTAAACTGCAAAGCTCTGTGTGTATTGTGTTCTATCCATTTATGAGCGAAAGGCTGATTATAAAAGTAAACTCAGGCAGGGAATTCTCAACACAAACAAAGCTATACTCATGATAGCATCACAAGCTACGTTCACATTACCAGCTGAAGTGACTCAAATCTGATTTTTTTGCCTTAATGTGACACATCTGATCTTTTCAAATCAGGTTTGAGTCACTTTTATATGTGGTTCTAGATCAGACAGGTCAGACTGGATTTCATTTGTCTGTACACATGTGCATAGTGCTGAGCCATTGCTGGCTTCACTCCCACTTACCCACAAAGCCTGAAAACAGCAAATGTAGCCGGCTGGCCGATGTACAGTCTACCAGCTGTTTACTGTCCTCCTGAGCAAAATGTGATGCACACATGAGCTTCTAGTGCATTAGTTTTACCAGCTTTAATAGAGTCAGTGGACTCATTAGGGGTTGCCAGATTCCCCAAAGCATCCAGCCCACTGTATTACAGAAAGCCATGCTACACAAACAGAACCTAGCCCAAAATCAAAAGCATCACACACATTTGAAGTAGGGCTGTGAATCTTCTTCTTGGAGTCACGATTTGATTTTTTTTCAGATTCTTTCAAATCCAAACAAAATACTTTACTGTTGCAATCTCTGCAAATCGCATGAGTCACATTAAGCCATTTCTTACCCAGACTGGATTGACGGTAAAATCGGTAAAAAAAGTGTTTCCAAGTGGTTGCTTTCAAAGATCGCGGAGGCGGTTGGATTTTTTTTTCTTCATCCTCCATACTTTAGTGGCGCAACAACAAACACCGTAACACGACACTACACACCCCTCTGTAGCCTACTAGGCTTGCGTGCCTGTACATAGCCCATGCTGCTTCCTTGTTTTGCCTAGCACTACGGTGGCTGAGAAGGCACAACCACACCCACAAAAAAAAGTTGATTTTTTGAAAATTCTGAATCATTCAATATTAGAAACGCGATTTGAGCTCGAATGTATTTTTTTCCTGCACCCCTAATTTGAAGATTTAAAAAGTAAATATTCTTCTAATCTTAATTTAGTCATTACATTTATTTTCTATTCAGTGTAAAAACCCTACATCCCACCACTTCTGAATCTGTACCGGCAACTGCATTCTCACAAACCTGGCAACCCTGTAAAATGATGTTGACAGATATTTGTTCACATTACAGACAGATACAGATCACTTTCATTTATGAATGTGAACCATCAAGAAGGTTTGAATTGAGTAATGAGGCTTGTAATGTGAACGCAGCCATAAAAGTAAGCTTGCCACTCTCAAGAGTGCAACTTCTTGGAATCTACACTCAATCTTGAGCTAACTTTTAAATACACTCACATAAATATATTAATAAGTCCTAAACCAATATTCTCTGTATCTCAATATGAGATGAAAGTCAATTTCACCTGCCAGAATGAAACACAGATTTGCTCTTAGTTTGATTGATGTTTCAGAGATGAGCAATAACATAAGTACAGTTAAACCCTGACAGGCACTCTCAGCACCCATATGAGAGGCGATGGGCCTCAAATCCTCTCTCCAGACTCCAAGCACTAATCCAGCTGTGCACACAGAAGTCCAGAGCATATGAAAATGTCAGGACAAGGATTATGGGTGAATCTCTACATCAGCTGCACGTGCAGAGAGTCCAAGACTGCAAAAGACACCCTTTCAGTGCAATAAGATTTCTAATCAAAGACCATCAACTATTAGCCAGTGAATTAAAAAACAGAACCATTATGGCTTCTGCTGCAGTGTTGTCATCATTTTAAAATTCCATCCATGCAATGTGACTTCCTGTTATATACCTGAAAAACATACATTCTGACAGATTCCAGTGCTCTACACAAAGTGTTTGGGGTCATATAGAGGTGACAAAGAACTAAAACTGGCAAATACACCGTATTAATGCCTCTCCAAAAATTAGAATATTGTTAAATTTAAAAGAGGGAACTGTCCAGGTCATGCCGCTTGCCATCGGCAGCCAGGTCCCAAAAGAGCAAATATTGGCTGTGCTCTATCTGGGCGGGTAAGATGGCACTCATTCCCCAGCACTACTAAATAATGTCAGCTGGCTCAGGTAATGTGTAATATGAAATTGCAGAGTTCTTTATTTAACTCTAAAATATTACATCTCAGACATATTACATAACGTCTGCTGTTCAGTATCTACAAAAAAATAATACAGCTGACCAAGCTGTTCTTAAGTTATCCAGTGGGTTGTTGGATCCTGGGCACTTAAAGAAAAAGTTTGGCAAAAAAAATAAAAAATCAAGACGAGTTCAAATAATGTTGCTTCTTTAGATTACAACTGGAGCTAAAAGGCTAACATTGCTAACAAACACTAGAAGTCTAAACTCACCTAAACGTCTCATCTTTTCCATAAACAACACATCACCAAAACAGCATTAATTGAGACATGGATGCATATTGAGCCTGTTGACATATCGTTTGGGTGACTATTAAGTTCTAGAGGGTTTTTAAGTACCATTAGTTTTTCAGCTCTAGTTCTAAATCAAAGAAGCTAAATTTAACTACAGACAAGTACTGGTTGATTGACTAGTGTATCTTTGTTTTCCCCAAACCAGAGCTTTACATTTGAAGATTTGGCTGCTCTCCTTGATCTGAAGATCACCAGTTAATTCTCTCACACTCACACAAATGTAAAGAACACTAACCTGCAGGCAGATGGCCAGGTTGACTCTGCAGCCGAAGGAAGTGCTGACAGCCCGTGGGTGCAGGCCCAGATCTTTGAACAGTTTGGAGAAAGACTGAGTGAGCGCTATCCTAGGCCTCTCCTCCGCCACCACCACACACGTCCTCACACGGGACAGGTCCAAACCACGAGACTGCACACACACACACACACGATCAACACAACTGTCCCAATGGTCAGAAAATCAATACAGACAAATTTTAAAATGTTCCCTCCTAGTGAAGTATGTTGTAGTTGGTCATGCCAGCTCACCTAACACTTGTGTTGTGCTTTTCTGAGCATATTGTGGCTATTATCAGTATGTAACACTTCCAATCTTGCATTAAAATGAGTGCTTACTTGTGTTTATTAGAATTAAGGGCAGCAGATTATGATTATTATAACACAAATAACTGAATTAATAGTTTTTTTAAGTTGTATTTTTAAAAACATTGGCATTTTTTGTCTGTTCTAACTTCAGATATCACAAATAATATTACATTTCATGTAATATTGCATATTGTAGAAAACTTCCAGAAGTATTGCAACATGACATTTTGCCATCACTGCCCACTTTTTAAAAAAAAACTTTTCCAAACGACTTTCTGCATATTTCTGTTACTTCCTTATGCTTACTAAAAACACGTTTACACCTTTGCAGTGTCATCAATAATAATAATAATAATAATAATAATAATAATAATAAATTATTATAGCAATCTTAAATCTTTCTGTACTTTTAAAAAGGGAAAGATATTCACAAAGCTTATAATGAATGACAAATAATTACATTTTAAACCTCCAAAAAATCAATTAAGCTCCGTAATTTTAGGGGTTCAGCAATGGTGGGTCATTTCTGACCCTTAGGACAAGGCAAGTATAAAGAAAGTTTAGACTGCACAAGGTTTTAGTAGAGAAATTCTGCCAGAAGTGTGGATTCTTAACCTCTGACGTGTGTTTTTAATGATGAAGAGGAGGTCACTTAAAAAGACATCCATTACATTTCTGCCACACTTGCTTTTAGTAACACTGTAACAAAAACAAATCTGAACCTTTTCATGCACAACATAAATCCAATGTGCATGCACTTCATTATGTCATTATGCAAATCCATTTACATAATTATACAATATTAATCAAGAGAACAGCAAAACAACATTAATAACTATGGACTTTTAAGGTCTCAATTATGAAAAACATATTGAACTTTACATGAATAAACAAAGTGTACAGAAGGTGATATATAATCAAATGTCATCTCTAGACTATTTCTTTGATAAAAGGCTTTTATTTGAGACCAGTTTCTCCCCTCATTGATCGTCCCCCAATCTTAATGAACTGCACTGCTGCTCTAGATGTTCCCAAAGTTAATGAAGTGCACCGCTGCTCTAGACAGCAGTCAGTAACTATGGCAATCTCAGCCGACTAAATCACAGTAAATAAAGCACATTTTACAAGGCAGGCTCGCCAGAAGGCACAGGCGGCCTTTTCTTTTTCCCCAGCCCTGCTGAGGTTGTAATTACACATTCACGCCCAGTGCAGGCACGCTCGCTGCCAGCTCAGAGCCACAGGATAAAAGCACTACAACACTACAACCAGCCCACCAGCACAGATATCATTTAGAAATATGGCTAATAAGATGTTTCTGCAATAATTAGGTGCCAGTCACTAATTAGGACTCAATAATGCTTCAATTTAACAGTGCACAGAATTTGTTAATATGAATCAACACTGAGGGACTAAAGAAAGTGTTCGTCATGACATTCAGTGCCTCATAATGTCAGCAAAATTAGTTATGTGTCTTGTAAATATGTTTAATTTCTCTATTACTGATTTTAAATGTTTACAGCTAATATATATCATATGCATGAATAATTTACTTTGCACACCATGTTGTAATTACATTCATTAAAGGAAGTTTTCAAAAATTAAAAACAAAGGTAACCTTTAGGCCCCCTGTCAGTGCTCATCAGATATTTAATCTAATATCTACTAAATGTAACTGAACTTTAGACTCCTAATAGATTCTACTAAAGTTACCCTTAACCTAACCTAAATTTTACTTTAAATCTAATCCTCAGTCTAATTCTAAAGATATTCTGTTGAGTTAGTTTGTTAAGAATTTGAGCATAAGCTGTATTAGACCATCAGAATCAAAGTGTGACCAAAACAAATGATGGAAGTCAAAGCTTAAGTGGAACTGCCATGGCAAGGCAACACTCTTTCACATTTGGTTAACAAGGGCCTTGAGACTGAAACTTTAGCATTAGCTAGAAAACAGCTTCCAAGTTACAGTACCAGTCAAAAGTTTGGACACACCTTCTTATTCAATGATTTAATTTTTGTCCTACATTGTAAATTAATACTAATTCATTCAGATCATGAAGGAACACATAAGGAATCATGTAGTAAACTTAAAAGTGTTAAACAAACCAAAATATGTTTTAGATTTTAGATTCTTCAAAGTAGGCACATAACTGATGGTCTCAAACAGTAATTGCCCAGTAAATTTTAAGTCTTTATCCCATAAAAAACAAAAAATATGTAGACTTATAACCATTAGTAATATAGGCTTGCAAATGTTTATCTGAACATATTTGTAGAAGACCCTTACAAAAATACATTAGATCATTCATTATTAATTAATTTTGCTTAATTAACTCCAATATGACCATTTCATGGATTTGACCAAAAAAGTAGGATGTTCATTATGAGCACCTTTAACAAACGCCTAGTAGTTATGATGTACCACTTTGATGCTTTTCAGTGAGGCAAAGTAAGCTCACTGAACTTTGGAGAGTACTGCATTAGTTTGGTTGGTCAAATTTTAACTGCTCTTGAGCACCCCCCCCCTCGTCAAATATTTTACATTGTATGGCTGCGTGAATCCAAATTAACATGTATATACTGTTTTCAGAACAATGAAAGTACAGTCCATCATTTTAATTGTCAATGCAAGTGACCTATTTCATGGCTAATGGCTTGTTTTACAGTCTGTGATGCAGTTTTCATAGCTGTGACTTTGGTGTGGCCCTAATTATAGAATACTACCAACATGCACCAGCAAAAACACTTATTTCTGTTGACCTACTCTTCATTGTTTGTAATGTGATGTTGTAATACTGTTGCCTTTATTTGAAGGCTTAAAAACATGATCTAAATAATGAAAATTCAGATTTTTACTTAGTTTGTGATTTGTTTGTTATCTTTAAACTTCAATCATATTTTAATCAAAGCACCAGCACTGGCTAACACTGAAATGCATGTGTTATAATGACTTTGGCAATGGATTTAAACGGACTAAATGTGATATTGGCAGAATCTCTGAATGTATTACAGTGAAGCTGTTTGACAGGATTAAAGGCAATATGAACTGTTGATTACAACTATTAAAATGAGCCTCAGAGAAGGATGAGATTGATGCTGTGCCTGTTGTACAGTGTGGGAGACTGTATGATAAGTGAATAAGCTGTACCTTGAGTGATTCAGTCTGTAGGCCCAGGCCCTTAGTGCACAGCTCCATGACTGAGTATGAACAGAAGGTGTCTCTGACACGGAACTGACTGACAGCCAGCAGCCAGAGTGCCGGGTTCACTTCCAGCTCTGACGGTGGAATCAGGATGGACTGGTGCCCTGAGTACACACTTCACACAACAGAGAGAAAGCACACACATACTGTGAGGGCACTGAATACAGAGAAGCATCCGGACTACACACTACGCTTAAGTACAACAGACATGCTGAGTACAGGCTTCACTTTGGAGGAGTAGATGCAGCACTAAAAAATACTCTGATCTTCCCCACCAGAAATGTAGACACAGCACAAAAAGGATATGCCAAAGAAGCATTCTCCATAAACCAGTTCAATAGCTGAATGTGAAAGGTGGCTAGCCACCTGCAGCGCTCTCATAGGCTATCACAATACAGCCATTGTGCTAGACAGGATGTGGGACAGTTCTGTACAGGGGAAGCATTCCTCTTTTTATAAAGTGGAAAACATTCAGCTGCATTTATGATTATCATAAAAAAGTTCATAAAATAATTTAAAAATGTAAACTGTCTTGTTTTATACTCATTACACATAAAGTGACCTGTAGTTGGAATAGTAATTTAATTAAATTCAAACTCAAAATAAAATATTCTAATAATTTGAGATTTGTGATTTCTGATTTTCATGACATATACAGTACCAGTCAAAAGTCTGGACACATCTTCTAGACATTCATTGTTTTTTCATTATTTAAAAATGGTCTGCATTGTAGATTAATACTAAAGTCATTCAAGCTATGAAGAAATACATTTGGAATTATTTAGTAAACAAAACAGAATGTGTTTTATATTTTAGATTCTTCACAGTAGGCACCTCTTGCTTAGATGCCAGCTTTCTTGGCATTTTCTCAGTCAGCTTTATGAGGTAGTCACCTGGAATGGCTTTCAGTTAACAGCTGTGCCTTGTCAAGAGTTCATGACTTGCATTTCTTGCCTCTTAAAGTGTTTGAGACATCAGTTGTGTGTCTACTTTGAAGAATCTAAAATCTAACATTTTGGTTTGTTTAAAATTGTTTAACTTTTAAATTCACTACATGATTCCTTATGTGTTCCTTCAAATTCTGGATGATTTCTGTATTAATTCACAATGTAGGACACAAATAAAAAAAATAAAAACATTGAATGAGAAGATTCTCAAAAGATTCTCAGGTGGTTGTAAAAAATTTTGAGTGGTACTGTAAGTCAAACTGATCAACAGTAAAACAAAAAAAGACTGAAAATGTTTTCACAATACTCTATTTTTTTTAGATGCACTAGTATTTCAGTAATATTATAATTATATTAATAATAATAATAATACAATTATAATAATTTTCAATAAAACAATTGCAAAAACTAAATTAGTTCAAAAAACATTTAGTGTATTGTTTTTCCATTTAACTGATATGGACAGTTAACAGTTCCTCCACATTTGCATATTTAAGTGCATTTAGTTAATCGTTCTGAATAAATAAATATAATAAGAACTAAAAAATTCAGAAACTATTTTTCTCTCTCTTGCTCACACTCACCTGCAGAGGCACCAGAGGACAAAACCCAGGCCGCAGTATGGGTCCAGGCAGATGGCCACCTCACGAGAGGGGTACAGCTCACACTGGAGCTTGATTGAGCGGCAGAAGGCACTGGTGGCGGAGTGAGACATCTGACAGAAGATGATGAAAGGATGGAAGCGGATGAAGGAAAAGATGGACAAAAAATCTAATTATTATCACATCCTGTAAATAACTACTTGTTCAATGACGTTTTCCAATCTAAGCTATTTTTATGCTTCTGTGTCAAGTGCATGTAATAGTCATAACATTTGTGCTAATAAAGCAGCCATGAACTGACCTGAGAGAGATGGCAAAGAGAGACAGAGAGAGTGAGACAAAGAGAGATAGATAGGTAGGTGTACAGAAGCCTGAAAAGGTGTTGTACCCTCAAGAGTGAGCCACGTGAACTAAATGTAATTTTTTCTCCATTTTTGATAGACTACTGATACTACATTAAGGTTGGCTTGTTATGCTAAAAAGTCATTTACAACATGAACTTTCAAATTCATCACATCTCCTCACGCAATTATGTTAATTTACCCAAAGCCAAACAATAACAATTACAGTCAACAGACTACTTTTTTTCCAGTTCATTAGCCTGCTCCATTTGCAAGAAATGCAAGTCGTTTTCAAGTCAGGCACGGAAGCAGACGGACAGAGGAATATCTTTGTTTTGTGAGCGGTGAAAACGCAATGGGAGTTCATCGCTTTGTTCCAGCACAGATGATGGGACAGTAGCGGGTGGTCTCAATGGGCACATGGTCTGCTATTAGTCATCCATTTCCACTGCCCTGTTTTCCATTGCAAAACAATAGGAGGAGAAAACTCATGTTCGTTCATGCCCTTCACAGCAAATATTACATTTCACCACCTACCACCAACCAAACAGCTTGCGCTGGGAATGTTTTCAAAGCTTGACCACTGGCGTGTAAGGGATTGTGTGTGTGTGTTGCGGGGGGCTTTAATTCTTTATTGGCCTATCAACTGAGTTCTTTGATTTATCATGTACCTTTACTCCTGCTAGCATCCCCGTGGTGGACACGCTGAAGTCCAGGTAGGCCAGCGTATCTGGGTTGGAGGGCTTGTACAGTTGAGGGGGCTTCTTCTTTGGCAGATCATCTAAAAGACATTTAAGGAAAGGTTAGTTGGTGCAAAAAGGTGAAAAATGGTCATCAATGGATTTGAGATGTTTGTAGGCTGTATATAATTCAGGTTTAATGTACATGTGTATAACCCCAATGTTCATAATATACATCAATCAGACCCAACATTAAAACTTCTGACCTGTAAAGTGGCACTTGCCAAGGAGTGAGATATATTAGGCAGCAAGTGAACATTCAGTTCTTGGGCAAATGTAAGAATCTGATTGACATAAACAAGGACCAGATTGTAATTGGTAGGCAAAGGGGTCAGAGCATTGCCAATGGCAGGCCTTGGACAACAGGGTCATGTGAACCCAAGGCTCATTGATGTGTTTAAGGCGCAACCCACAAAGAGCTACTGTAGCAGAAACTGCTGAAAGAGTAAATGCTGGCTATGACAGAAAGATATGAAAACACACAGGGCATCACAGTTTGCTGTGTAGCTGCAGTGCCCATGCTGACACATGTCCACCGCTGAAAGTGCCTACAACGGCCCTGTGAGCATCAGGACTGCACCACTGAGTAATGGAATAGCCTGGTGTGAAGAATCATGTTTTCTTTTACATCATGAGGACGGCTGGGTGCGTGTTCATTGCTTATCTGGAAAAGAGATGGCATCAAAATGCACTGTAGGAAGAAGCAAGCCAGTGGAGACATTGTGATGTTCTGGGAAATGTCCTGCTGGGAAACCTCAGGCTGTGGCATTCATGTGGATGCGGCTTTGACACATACTACCAACCTAAACACTGCTGAAGACCAAGTACAGCCCTTTATGAAGAGAGTATTCCCTAATGGGCTCTTTCAGCAGGATTCTGTGCACTGCTACACTGCAAAAATTGCTCAGAATGTTGAAGAACATGACAGAGTTCAAGATGTTGGCTTCCAAATTCTTCAAATCTCAGTCTGGTTCAGCATCTGTGGGTGTTGCTGGACAAACAAGTTTGACTCATGGTGAGTCCACGTCACAGTTTACAGGACTTACAGGATGTGCCAGATACAAAAAGACAACTTTTGAGAACAAAATTAGGAAGGTGGTTGATCAGTATATTGTTGATATATCTTATCTGTCCCTTATACTGCAAGTCCCTCTCCAAACAATGTATATCTGTATAAATCATGAATGAGCCTTGTTGGCACTTGCAGAAGTCTGAAAATGATGTATACTCATATTTTTACAAAAATGCTCTGCAGAAAAAATTGAATATCCTGGAAAATGTGACTGTGAAGCCCATCTGCTCACCTGTGTCTAAAACAGGAGGCCACGACCTGACGTCCACTGCAGCGGACGCTTCCTTTGACTTCAACAGCTTGCTTATGACTTGTGTGGTCATCACACAGGCCGACCGGCTTACCTGCACGTAAACATGAACATGGATCCTCAGCATAAAACAAACACTCTAACAAGCACAAATCAGCAAAGACGTACATATCCAATGCTTATAGGCTCACTGTACTGATTTATCAAATACTGCTGTAGCTAATATATCTGAATTAGTCAGAATGCAGTGCACTACTAATGTAAGCTGCTGAAGCAATCATAGACCATAAAAGCTCTGTCAAACAGCTTTGTTCAGTTTAGCACTCACCTCCACAATCATCTTCACAGTGGGCAGAGTGGTGGCGATGTTCTGGGGGTGTGGTGGACGCACTGTGATGGGCACACAGCCAGCATACAGGCACCCATAAAAGGCCGCAATCAGGTCTATACCTGGAAGATGAGGCAGAGAGATAATGCAACACCTTGCATAATATTATAATAGTTTGGTAATTTTGCTGTAAGGGCTATTAATCATAAACATTTTCATATTTACTCAGCTTGATTACCTGATCTGTATGATTTGCTCATACAGATTAAATAAACATGACCAAATAATACAGCACATAGTAGATACCTGACAATGGCATGAGCATTGGGAGTGTGATGTACCTGGTGGGTAGACCAGAGCCACATGGTCTCCATCCTGCAGGTGTCCTCGCTCCATCAGCATGGCTGCAATCTTCTCTGCCCGCTTATGCAGCTGCAGACATGTGAGCGAGCTCAGGACTGCCCCCTACAGACATATGTACACATACGCAGCCAGTTAGGAATCCTCAGCATCAGTCATTCCACAGCTTCAGTACTCAAACTCGTTCAGCTCAAAGTGATATGCTACACAGCTAATGTTGCTAACAAGCACTAGTTTTGTTAGTTGTAGTCACCTAAATAGCCCAGCACACAGTGCAAGCTGCTTTTGTGATGTATTTAAATGTACTAGCGCATCTTCAAAACCGTAATATTGTGAAACAGTTGATTTGTGTTCATAATTGAATTAAAAAAAAGTAAACCGTCACATATTTTATATCCATTACTTGTGACATATTTTGCGATGTGAATAGTATTATACTAAAATAAATAAATAAATCAATAAAAATGTGAGATTCTGGATTTGCATGAGCTATAAGTTATACTGATGAATAGTAAAATAAAAAATGCTTGAAATGTCACTTTACGTGTACAAAATATATGGCATTGTACCTTTCTGAATTACAATTATGAACAATAACAAACTTCTTCATATTCTAATTTCTTAATTTCTGCCAAACCTTAGCATACAAAAGTATGCAACCCATTTACAGTGAATTTCATCCTAGATGGTTTTCTGAATGAGACACAATACAAAGTATTCAGTCAGAACACATGTTTACATACAGTAAACATCACAGTAATACAAACAATCTGTTAAAATAGAACAAAACAGTCTGCAGGAAGTGTTACCCGTGAGCTGAGCAGGGTAAAGAGCACATGGTCTGGAGTTGTCTGCGCCCGCCACTGCAACACCTCAGACAAGAAGAGAAACTACAGGAAGAGAACATATTCTGTAAATACCAAAACCTTACATATGGAGCAAACAGACAGTAGATGATTACTGGAAATGTTTAACAACTGATGTCAAGCTGTTTTTACAGTAACAACACCTGAAACTGATAACATTATAATGAGTAAACAATGTTCATAAATGTAATGCATTCTCTATTCAGCAATAAATATTTTTGCTAAAGCATCAACTGTTTTGTTAACACTCACGAGGAAAGCTCTGCTAAATAAGTTAGCAGCTGGAGTTGGCATTACCTCCGTTCTGAAAGTGGCGAAGGTGTTACTTCAGCATTTACAGCCCTGTTATTCCCAGACGAGGCTCGAGCCCTTTGAAAAAGCCTAGATAAAGCAGCACTCCCACTCACACAAACTGGGCCCGATTTTCATGGGCATGAATGTAATGGCAAAATGAGGGAAAACGGCATGCTTGGACTATAAATGAAAATGTAAAGATGGAACTGAGTGTATAAGGGTGTAATTCTGAGGGCTGCAGATGCCCTGGATGACATGCAGTGGTGCTGAACCCGTCATACACATACAGGGCTTAGGTGGGTTAAATGACATGCAGTGAGAGAGAGAGAGAGAGTCAAAACATGAATGCATGATGATCATTACTGCACTCACACACTGACTGACAGTAAAGGAGAGAGAAACAGGGTCTGTGTGAAAATGGGAAGGAGAAGTGCTGATGCAGAGACAGACAGGGAAAGGCAGAGAGAAATAGTGGAAGAGCAAGAAAGACAATAAGAGAAAGAAAGAGAGAGAGAGAGATAGACACACGCAGATAAAAACCAGAACAGTGAGTGACAGAGAGCAGGTGTGAATCAGAGGATGAGAGTGAGCATCAGTGAGAAATGAAGTGAGTGTGTTGGTGAATGAAGGCGTGAGTATGAATGAAAACGAGTGAGAGTGTGTGTTAGTAATGTAAGTGAATGATTAAGGGAGTAAAGAGGTGACTGAGTAAGAACAAATGAGTGAATAAAAAAATGACAGTATGAATGTCGATGAGTGAACAAGTGTGAGTGTGTGAATGAAGAGTGTAAAGGCGAGAGTGACAACCAGTGTGAGCAGGAGTGAGAAAGAGAGTGGAGCTGAGTGAGCGAGTGAGTACAGTAGTGTCAGTGTGTCAGGGCTAAGGTGGAGCGTGCAGCAGTCATGCTGATGCAGTAATGGCTGCCATCTTTCAGCCTGAGAGGGCACAGTAATGGATTCTGTCTGAGAAAAAGCTGACTGACTGACAGCAAAGCAAAAAAGCAGAAAGCAGACGAACACAAACACAGGCAGAAAACAGCTCCCCGTGAAGAATAATTACTCTGATGCCTGTTCTGGCCAGACTTTTCAACAAATGTCAGTGGAGTTAAAAAAAAAGTAGGAGGATCTTATCAAACCAAGTTACAAAATCTGGACTTGTGAGAGAGGCAAAGGAAGCATTAATATAAAAAGTAGTGATCCAAAATAAAACTCTTTGTGTGATTGTGTGCAAGAGCATGGTATTAGACAGTTGGCAAGGCCCCAGAGGTCTTATGGTTCTTGGGACTGTGCTATCAGCAGACTCCGGCTCTGACAGTTATTGATTGCAGAGATAAATATGTAGTAAGAATTAAACGAGCATCCAGCCTCCCTAAAAGCGGAAAGATGAAAAATGACTGCGGCACAGGCAATCCGAAATACAGCAGTCATAACTGAATGTGGTTATCTATCTTATCAAGGTAATTATAGATCATGGGGGGAGGGGATGTATATTTTCATGATAAGTGAGGCTGGACATTGATGAATGCCTCGGCGGAGCAAATCAAAATGCAGAGAGAGTGACCACGGAGGCCAAAATTAAAATGGATATTTAAGCATCCTTTCCTTTCCTTGCTGGACTGTACTGCATGTGCATATGTGAAAGGATGAGTGCAATGCCTGATGTATGGCTGGATGGATGGATGGGTGGGTGGGTGGGTGGATGGATGAAAATCGGGGCCCCATGGTGCCACACACACACCTTTCTTGCCTGATCATTGTCCTCGATTTGGCCCAGGTCTCTGCCGCTGGCTTGTGCGATCCTCTTCCCTGACACCAGGTTCCCCACCATTACTGAAGCAGGCCCGATCTCTGCACAACAGAGTGAATGGGTCACGCCCTGACACTCGCGCGCCCTGACACTCTCGCGCACACACACACACACTCTCGCGCACACACACACACTCTCGCGCACACACACACACTCTCGCGCACACACACACACACACTCTCGCGCACACACACACACACACTCTCACAAACACACACACACTCTCACACACACACACTCACACACACACACACACACTCACACACACACACACACACTCACTCACACACACACACACACTCACTCACACACACACACACACTCACACATACACACACACTCACACACACTCACACACACACACACACACACACACACACACACACACTCACACAGAAAAACACTTCAAAGGACAAAACAGATGCTACCATCATACTCTCTCTGACACACATCCGCATGCAAATTCTCCAACGTTCCCGAGTCACAAACGAATGGCACATGTAAAGTATTCCAAAACCACACACCCACACATGCACTCACATCATCCCAAACAAATCTAACTTCAGAAGTAGTAAAAAAAAAAAAAATCAACTGACAATTTTCCCCAAATTTATTGGTTATAAGCTTCAATTAAAAGTCAGGTACACTAGTTTCATAACTCCAGTGCAAAGCCCATGCTGATTGATTACACTTGTGCTAAGGTGAAAGTGTTATTTTAGTGCTCAGTCAGAGGTGATCTTTCTGGCGAAACATACCTGGCTGTTTCTGCCTGGGTTTAGGTAGGTTGGTAACGCAGGTGTGGGGGCACATGAGCACATTGCAGGGGTGCAGTGAGCCCTCCAGGAACAGCTGTTTGGTCTCCGACAGGTGGATCCCACCCAGGGGTGTTTTGGGAAGGGTGTTAGCGGGGACCAGTGCCAAGCAGAAGACTCCCACGTTGTGTATGCTGTCTATCGCCTGCAGAAAAGAAGCCATATAAGACGGTGAGAGGATTAAAAATAACCACAAAATAATCATGGCGCATCGGAGTGGGCTGAAGCAGGACCACCAGCAGAGAGCAAAGCAGACGTGCTGCAGCGTCTGACCTTTACCGCCGAGCGCCACTGCAAATTACAAAGCACAAATAAAGGGACAAGGAATAAATACCGTACTTACAAGATTAATGACCTGCAAACAAAGAGGGACGAGCCAAAAAATGAGGGAACATCAGCGTTTGTGCTCGGGTAGACAGGTTCTTAAGAACATGCTGATGTGCACACTAGAGCAGGTCAGCCATAACCTGAGCTCTAATTGAATCGGAGAGGGGTGTTGGGAGTTCTACAGTGGTGGGGAGTGGTGAGGGTGTTCACAGTTTAGAAATCCAGCAGAGAGTTATGCTGGTTAGGATAATAGTAGCACGGATTCAAGTAAACTTGAGTACAATTGAAGATGTCCCGAGTTTAATTTCCACTCACTGCTGCCCTGATATTTAGGTGGACAAATTTAAGCATGCAACAGAATTAAAATTAATATTCCCATCCCTCATTAGATTAGATTCAACTTTTTGCCAGTGTGACTGCACACAACAGAATTAGACCTCTGCATCTGTGCAGTGAAACACACACACGCACGCACGCACGCACACGCATGCACACGCATACGCACAAACGCACACAGGCTGTGAGAACATGTGCCCAAAGTGGTGGGCAGCCCTATCTATGGTGCCCAGGGAGCAGTTGGAGGTTAGTTGCCTTGCTCAAGGGCACTTCAGTCATGACCTGATGGGATCAAGCCAACAACCTTCTGGTCGCAAGACCAGATCCTTAACCACCAGGTCACAGCTGCCCCATGATGCAACTTTTACTTATCACTAGTTGAAAAACAATGGATTATATTATCCATAAGAAGCTTCAGTTGCCATTAGCAATAAAAATACTTGTCATTCATACATATTTATTTACTCGTTGTTCATTAAAACAGAGAGAAACCTTGCTGGAAGTGTGGATCCTTAAACTTTGAACTACAGCACATTGCTATTTGCATGCTTTATTCTCATTTTTAATCAGAATATTTAAAAAATGAAAAGAAAAAATAACTTTTACATTCTGTACATGTTTCTGTTGTTTGTTCACATCAAAACAAACAGTAAATAGCCAGTAGAGCAGTCTAGCAACCTCTTGATACAGAATGCAAACTAAATGTTCCAGGACACCGTGTAACACCCTTTTAGAGGAAATGCTTAGAGACCCAAGCCTGCTTAGCTTCAGTGGATTTGCATGTTATGTTGTGCAGGTGCTACTGCTGCTAACATTTTCTTAATGCAAAGCTAAGATCTTCAGCTAAAAGAAAGAATATAAGTACCTGCAGCACTCGGCTCATCCACTGGAAGCTGTCCTCTTCTGTAGAGTCAGGCCTCTGCTCGGCCACCACCACAATGCGCTCATCATGCAGCACAGTCACAGAGAACACAGCTATCCTACAGGAGGACAAGTTGCCAAAACACTCTTCTTAAGAGCAGTAGAGGGACAGTGTGTTACATGAACATGCCAGAAATATGAGCCAGAAATAGTGTACAAAGCTCCATTAAGCAGCAAACGTTGTCCGTCCTGGGAAAATTTCAGCAGGTGGAAATCTAACAAAGTTCTCTAAAGCAAACAGAAAAATTCAAACCCTGCTTCACAGCTCCCCACACTCTTGTGTACATATGCAACACTGTGCAAACTGTTGGTGTGATTAACACACTGTAGCCAAACAAGATATCACACACCCTGGAGCAGAACCGTCTGTGTGTATATGTGGGCTTCTATTTCTATTTGTACTTACAAAAATAGATAAGCATTAAAAAAGGCAGGTTGGAGAAAAGGATTAGTATAGAAATACAGCTGCATGTGATCACTTAAACGTGTAAATGTCATTTCACTATTTTTGGAATGCTACAACAGTTAGGAATAGTGTACTGCAGAGTCAGGGCAACAGGGTCAGGCTAGGCTTAAGTTTAGTCTTAGTTATGTTAACATGTAGGACATATAAACCTGGTCCTCTGAAATACAAACATACAAAAAAGGCTGTACTCACTCACCTGCCCCTATACACAAACTTCATAGGCTCTACAGCCAGAGCTGTTGCAACAATATCATCAGCATTGTGCCTCCTCCCACTGACCACCATAAGGCCATCCATTTTCCCAGCAATGAAGACCAGACCGCCTGGTCCTACAAAGCCCAGCAGGCCAGTCCGAGTAAAGGGGTACTCACTGATAGGAGCCCCAGAGCTGTTCATAGGGAAAACCTGAACACAGAAAAGGACACAGAGGTTAGCATGAGCTCATATCATGTCTGTCCCTGTTTAAATTCAATCATTAGAAGCTGCAGGTGTTGCCAGTGATAACAGCATAGTGTAATTTTATATTTTTTCTCACTTGTATCATTGCATTCTCAACAATAGATCTCAAAAAGTGCAGATAGGGGCTCCAAGTGGCTCAGCAGGCTAAGACGCTGATACTATGACCAGAGGATCTCAAGTTCGAATCCTGGTCATGCTGTTAGCCATCAAGAGAGCAAAAATTGGCAGTGCTCTCTCTGGGGGGGTAGATGGCGCTCTCTCTCTCTCTCCCTATCACTTTCACATTGCAATGGCTCAGGCGTCTACTGATTGGTCCATTCAGAGCTGGAAATCCTGTGCTTTCCTCTGAGCATGTTCGGCTCCACAATGACGGTGCATCAGCGGTAGTTTGAAAAGAGGCGGTGACTGTATACGGTAACGGAGGAGGCTTGTGCTTGTCTTCAACCTCCTAGAGTCGGGGACAGTGCAAAAGTGATGGGAAGAGTACTAACGGAGGGGATGGGCTAATTGGCTACTACTACATTGGGAAGTGGATAAAAAATTTTTTTTAATAAATTAAAAAGTGCAGATAAACATCTAATCAAAGCCACATTTGTGCTTGTAGGTGGATGAGGACACATTGTTTTATGATTTGAATATGATGCAATGTTTGCTGTGTAAAGTCTTTTTCTAGAAATAAAAAGCATCCTCATTATTTTTTGCTGTCATTTTTTAAAATAACAAAGCAACTGACAAATTAAAAAGCATTTAAATACAGAAGTAATTTGGTTTTCTTGACTGTAAATTTGTAAACGAACCTCAAAGGTGTTCTTCGTCATGCCTGAGAGCCCATAGTACGATGTTCCTGTGGCGACAGAACACACACACAACTCTCCAATCTCATCTGTTCGGCACAGCTGAGGAACTCCCTCTGGTTTCACCACACACATCAAAGCTGTGGAACAATGCATACACACACATACACAACACCAATAATCAAGTTATGTGCTTTATGAACCATTAAACAGAGCACACAGGCATGTCCCAATGTAGTCTGGGGCTCACTAGTTTCATTTCAGAATTAAAACTGTGTTCTGTTAGAACTAAAATAAAAACTCGGCTCAGAGCAGAACATGAGAGCAATTCATCATGTGATGTCCACTTTCGAGAGACGAGTGGCATTTAGTTTAATGAAAGATCAGAAGACAGATGAGCAACAAACAGAAGTGCACTGTAGCACTACTCATTTTATTTGTATGGGGCTTTTAAGAGACACTGCAACATGATGGCATTGGAAGGAATGAATGTGTTGGAATCTCCAGGATAATCAATTATACTGTAATTGTCACTGGGATTTAATGTCATTTAGAACCTCTTGGCTTATGTAGTTCAATAACGGCAACAAATGTTCTGTCTACATTATTGTTTACACGCCCTTCACAAAGCTGTGGAAACTCTATCACTATGTTACGAGCTTTCTAACAAGGTTTGAAGCCAACATGCAAAATCCCTAAGCAGTCCAAACAATATTGCTTCTCCAATTCCATATTGACATTACAAAACTAAATTTGGTTTATTGTGTTTGTTCTTATGAGCGTGAATGTGTGCATGGATTTAACTGTGTGTACATTTGTATGTGATATTGTCTTCGTGAGTGACTCATGGGAGTGTGAGAGTGGGTTTGGTACCTCCAGGCATGACCGTGCCCACATCCTGCACTGTGAGAACAGAGAGGCGCTCCTCTGAGTCCACTCTGATGACCCCGTGGCTCAGACCCTGCATAGACAGGACCCCTCGACCCGGCGGCTGGTTACTGTCATCTGTGGGCCTGCATAAACAGCAGGGAGTAAAAATATATTTGTCCACTGTGACATATTGATCCAAAAATAGTTCACCTGCACATATTCTGGAATATTCAAATTGAATAGAAAAGACTAGAATAATATTAAATAAAAACTGGCTACTTTTAAATTTAAAAATATGTCTTCAGGCATAGCGTAATAATAAAATCTTGTGAGCTGTATGCTATGTTTAACATCTTGGACAACAAAATGGTGATTTAGAATCCGTTTATGTGATATCACAAATAAGGAATCTGATCTCAGAGATGTCTTCCATCAGTCCTGCTGTCTGAAGTGGCTGTTTGTAGCAGTGAGGTTTTATTCTTATTTGCAGT
The DNA here is from genome assembly GCA_036984385.1 of Crenuchus spilurus. Lineage (NCBI taxonomy): Eukaryota > Metazoa > Chordata > Actinopteri > Characiformes > Crenuchidae > Crenuchus > Crenuchus spilurus. Next base: position 87,695 of record BRDA01004809.1, read on the forward strand.
TCATAGTAAATCTATGTTCTTTTTTATTTTTGCCAATTTTTATCCCCTTCCCAATGCAGTAATTAACCCTGCCCGTTCACTAGGGGGCTCTCCCCATCACTTTGTAATGTCCCTGACTCTAGGAGGGTAAAGACAAAAACAAGCCTCCTCCAATGCATATGATACAGCCACCACCTCTTTTCAAACTACCGATGATACACCATCACTGGGGACCCAATGCGCTTGGAGGAAAGCGCAGGATTCCCAGCTCCAAATGGACCAATCAGTAGACGCCTGAGCCAGCAGATATTGCAATGTGAGAGTTATAAGGAGAGAGAGAGCCATCTACCTGCCCAGAGAGAGCACTGCCAATTTTTGCTCTCTTAGGCCTCGGCTGTTGATGGCAAACAGCATGACCTCGCAATCCTCTGGACATAGTGTCAGCGTCTTAGCCTGCTGAGCCACTCGGGGCTCTGTAAGTCTATGTTCTAAACCACATTTCTATGAGAAATTATTTCACATTTGGATGAACTTTGAATGGGTTTTGATGATCTAGTTTGACAGAAATGATGGGACTATTTAGGAGACAACTGAGTTGTAGTGTTTGCTTACAGTGTTACTGTTGCAACACCAGCACTAAAAGAAGCAACATTTTGAATCCAAACATTATTTGGTTGAATTAGTACATCTTTAAAAAGTGCAAAAATATGTAAATATGATTACTGAATTAACCATTGCTTTAAAATGATGAAACACATGGCTAAACATTTGACAGGTACTGTGTGTGTGTGTGTGTGTGTGTTTCTGGCTTATGATAGTGTTTACATGGGAGAAAAAAGAGTTTTGGAGATGAAAAAGAATCCAAAAACGTGCTTTCCTGGCATTTTTATTTAATGGTGTGTGAAAGGGTGTGTGTCTGTGTGTGTGCTGGTGGTGCTGTAAGAGGCACAGCTAAGGGGTCATTACTAGTCTGTTGGTTACATCTGTGAATTGCAAATTAAATGATGTCATTTCCCTGATGACAAAAACAGCACTGAAGTTATTTATCACTGGCTGAGCTTAGAATGGCGTTTCTCACTGCATGGAGACTTTTCTCATCTCTGCACGCAATGCCGTCAGCTGAGGTTTTATTAGATTTTTATTCATTTAATTTTTTTTTGGTGGGCTTCATAAAAGACTTTTTTCGCATTTGAACAGTGTCGTGAAAGAGGGTGCAGGCTGTACAAATGACAAGAGACAGAAGTAATCCAACTGAATGAAAACCATATGCAGCATTCAGCTGGGTCACACTATAGATATGTCAGCCTTCTCGAGCTGTAATTACAGGACCAGTCTAAGAAAATATTATTACTAGTAAATGGTTTTGGAAAATACATTAAAGGCAGACAGCTTTGCTCTGTGATGTGTTGCGTATAAGAGGTCTCCCACGTTTTGAAAACAAAAATGTCTTAAAGGTGAATTTAAAATGATTTCCAGTGATATTCACTGTTTGAAAGGACAGTCAGCGGTAGTGTGGGTGGAGTTTGGTTGAGAGGACTAGGTTAATTTCGTCACCAGGACTAATGATAATCATGGAAGAATGGCATCAGAATGAATCACTAGATTTAGCTACAAGTCTGTAGTGACTGTGAGGGTGGGAGGGTAACACTTGATCAGAGGATGATAATGTGAGTGGGTGGGAGTGGGGTTGGAGCAGAGAATGAGTGTGTGTTTACGTGCGAGTACACATGAGGGTGGAGTATACACCAATGAGCCAAAACACTGATGAATTCATTATTTTCTGACAACAGTGCATGTCGAGTTCTGGGATATATTAGATGGCAAATGAAAAGTGGGTTCCTGTAGTTGACATGTTGGATGTGGTAGATATGGGCAGGCGGGAAGACCTGAGTAACTCGTCATCACAGCCAATCAGGTCAGAGCATCTTTGAAACAGCAAGGCTTGTGAGGTGCTCTCGGTCAGCAGTGGACAGTACCTACAGACACAAATTCCTCAAATTGCAATCTGACATGTTAATATGACAACAAGTCAGAATCATGAACGCTCTACCTCACATCTAATGCAAAATATCTAAAAAGGAGGTGTTGCTAATGACTTGGCATGAGATACCACAGTGAGAGATCACAGGGTTTTGCAGAGTCCCTGCCTCAGCATCTTTTCGTGGCAGGGGGAGGACCATCAAGCATATCAGCATATTGGTCATAATGTTTTGGCTCATCCGTGTGGGTTTGGACAAGATGATATTAGCACACAAAGTCACAAAGAATGACTGAACTACAGTATGTTCCAACCTGTCTATAATACTGTCCTAACCCTGAAAATGCTGTTTTATCATTAATGTCTAACAAAGTAGTGTATGTGGATAAATCTACTGATTTTATCCAGAGATGTTAAATTTGTATCTTTGTCTCAAGATTTTGGTAATTTATGTACTAGATAAAAGTATCTCCAAAAGTTAGAACATCATGAAAAAGTTAACCATGTTTATAATTTAATAAAAGTTCAATTAAAAAAGTTAAATTTACATTTAAAAGATAAAATGTCATTTTATATTTACACAGAAAGTGACATATCTCAAGCCAAATTTGGTTTGGTAATGTTGATACTGTTTGAATAGTAATTTACTCAAACTCTAAATATTCAATAATTTTCATATATTATATCTCTAAATATTCAATATTTAATAATTAATTCAATAATATTCAATAATTTCAGATTCTGAATTTCAGATTTTTATGAGATAAGTCATACTGATTAACACTAAAACAGTAAATATGTCACTTTATATGTAATTAATATAAAAGATGAAACTTTATCTTTCTGAAATGAATTATCAACAATGAACTTTTTATCAATGTTCTATTTTTTGTGGAACAGTATGTGTTAAAATAAATCTGTTGTACAGGTTATATTGTTTTATTTTTGTATTTTGAAATGGCCATTTCATATGTACATATATTGAGTAAACCTTGACACAAACATGCTACATATGAAAATCGAAACTTATCCCACCTTTGCTAGACTAGTCTATAGTCTAAACAGTATTTTATGGGTACTTAGGATTTTCTCCATTTAAAACAATGCAATTTTTTTTTCTAATCAAGGAATAGACATGTCAACACAACTCAAATGTGACTCGAGTTGTGCATTGCTTTCTGAATGACTGCCACAAATATTTGCCCAATATTTTCTTACAGACAGCCACCTGTGAGATGGTTACAATGCAAAAAAGTAGCTGATGGCATGGGACAATACTGCCTTGTCTTGACAAAGTTTTGTTCTTCATGGATTCATTACAGATATTATTCTAATTATAATTATTTAATACATATAAAAAATAATACATGCACATAATTGCAGACCAACAGACTTCGGGGAAAGACAGGGTTTTGCCCACCTCCTGATGGCTACAGTGAGGGCCTCCGGTGAGCTGGCACATGGACAAATGACCTCCGGCCTCAGTCCCTTACTTTGGAAGACGTTTAGAAATGCGTCACATGACGAGATAGACCCTAGGGGGGGGGGGGGGGAGTGAGAGAGAGAGATCATTCATTTCACTGGAGGTTTGGGTGTAAAAGCCAAAAATGATACTGAAAGCATGAAGCACTTCTCTCGCTCTCACACATATACATACACACACACACACACAATGACATTTCAACGGCAAGCACACTCAAGTAGCTATTAGAGACCCTGATAAAGCAGTTATGATAAGACACTCTGAGTGTGCCTGTGTGTGTACATGCAGTGCACGAAGCTCAGACGAAAGGGAAACATTTGATTCTTATATCAAAATATCAAATGTAAATCTAACTCTCTCCCCCTTATCTATACATACATACATATATACATATATACATACATACATATACACATACATATACATACATATACATATATATACATACATATACATACATATACATATACATATACATATATACATATACATATATACATATACATATATACATATACATATATACATATACATATACATATATATACATATACATATATATACATATTCATATATATACATATTCATATATATACATATACATATATATACATATACATATATATACATATACATATATATATATATATATAGAGAGAGAGAGAGAGAGAGAGAGAGAGAACCATGCCTCACACAGAAGAGCTCTCAGTAGACGTACGTTAAAGACTTGTTGATTTACATGAAGCTGAAATGGATTACAAAAGTATCTCTAAAAGCCTTGATGTTCATGTGTTAATGGTAAGAGAGACTGTCTACAAATGGAGAAAGTTCCGCAGTGTTACTAATCTTGTAGGTGTGGTTCTCCTGTAAAGATGACTTCAACAGCACAGAATGCTCAATGAGGTGAAGAAGAATCATAGAACGTCAGCTAAAGAATTACAGAAATCTCTGGCACATGTTAACATTTTTGTTGACAAATCTACAAGTAAAACTTTTAACAAGAATAGAGTGCTTGGAAGGATACCACAGAGGAAGCCACTGCTGTCCAAAAAAACATTGCTGCACGTTTGAATGTACCACAGCACTACTGGCAAAATATTCTATGGACATATGAAATGTGGACATATGGATTGGATTGCTGTCATCAAGGGAAAAATGAATTCTCACGTTTATCAAGACATTTTGCAGCAATCCAACAAAACCTCAACAGAGGATGTGTGATGCAACAGGACAATGACCCAAAAAAGTAAATCAACAACAGAATGGCTTTAGCAGAAGAAAATACACCTTCTGGAGTGGCCCAGTCAGAGTCCTGACCTCAACCCAACTGAGATGATGGCATAACCTCAAGAAAGCGATTCATATAAAACATCCCAAGAATATTGCTGACTGAAACAGTTTTGTAAAGAGGAATGGTCCAAAATTTCTCCTGATCGTTTTGCAGGTCTGATCTGTAACTACTGGAAACGCATGGTTGAGGTTTACATACCTTTTCCACCCTGTACTGCAAATGTTTACATGTTGTGTTCAATAAAAACATGAAAACATATTTTTTACAGTATTAGTTAAGCAGACTGTGTCTGTCTATTGTTGTGACTTAAATGAAGATGTAACATACACATTACATGTAAATGACCAATTTATGCAGAAATCTAAGTCATCTCAAAGGGTTCACATACTTTTTCTTGCAACTATATATATATATATGTAGCTTGATATAAGAATCAAATATTTGCCTTTCAAGTCACAATTTTATTCTGAGAAAACATATATGGGAGGGAGAGAGAGAGAGAGAGACAGACAGACAGACAGACAGATTAATAATTAACTCACATGGGTTGGATCCATCGGCCACAACCAGCATGCGCAGTGAGCTCAGGTTGATGTCTCTCTGATCTCTGTGAGCCACCAGAGCCCAGTGCATGTCCCTGCTCTTCACACACGCTACTTTAGCTGAACACACAAACAGAAAGAGTGGAACAGAATACCAGAACAGACCAGTGCTGTGATAAAGCTGAATGTCCTTGCTGCTGTATGGAGGGGAAATCATTTGTGGAGGGACAGACCTTTGTACTGGCACACTTTCTGGATCCATGAGAGTGGGTTGACCTTCATCAGAGAGTATGGAATGCTGATCACGTGCATCATGTTCATCACGCTCTGAGGGACACACACATTACGTCAGTATTTCTCATTTCTCTGTCAGAGCATTTTGGCTTCAGGACGGAGCAATCAGCCTTTTTAGAGTGGGACTTACCGTCAGAATGCCATGCCACAACCCAACGTCCTTCTTAAAGTCTAATACATTCACTATGGTCTCAGCTACAGAGAGACCGAGAGAGAGAGAGAGAGAGAGAGAGAGAGAGAGAGAGAGAGAACAAGAGTGAATTGATAAAACCAGTTATTTCTGCTATTGGACTTCTAGGGCATAACAATATTCAACCCCTAATCCGATTTGATTTACAATACTGGGTTCATAATTCAATGTTCTTATTAGATTTTTCTCCTCAGTGCATTTACAACTCAACTATTCAGTGTCAAGAGTTTAAGATTGTGATAGTGTTACAGCACAATATTTTACCCCCACTGAACATAAGGATAACCCCATACATTGATAAGGTACACACACGGGTGTGTATATACTCACCCTCTGTGTATCCACAGGACTGTGTGAGTGCCTGGCAGTGAGTGAGCAGAGCGATCCTCATCACCGTCACACCCAGAACACTTCCATCCTTACAGGTCTTATACTGACGATCACACACAATAACACACACCATCAAGCAACTGATACACACAAAAGCATTTAAAGAGCTAGCAAAGTTATTCTCTACAACCAAATCAGAAAATATTGGTACAGTATGGAAAAAGTAAATATAACAAAAGGATTCTTAAATGTATTTAATTTCATTGCAAATACTATGAATGTACGACATATGTTTTTGTCAACTTTATTTCATTTGTTAATATACATCCATTCTTGCATTTCAGGTCTGCAATACATTCAAAAAGATGCGACAATTGTAATTTAGGGCTAGTATGAGGCAAAAAAAAAAAAATGAAGGAATTTAAAACAACCAATGTCAACAGGTGATTGTAACCATGATTTGGTACAAAAGCAGTACACATGATAGGCTTTGAGGAAAAAAGATGAGGAGAGGATCTCCAGTTCATTAACAAACGCTTGAAACAATCAAATAAAGCATGGACATGTGTGTTTTTAGGGAATATTACTGAGAAAACTCATTTAAATAGTGCAGTGTTGGGTCTGGTGTCTCTCATCTTCCTCTTGACAATAGCTCATAGATTCTCTGTGGGGGTTTAGGTCAGGTGAGTTTACTGCCCAGCACAGTGATACTGTGGTTATTAAACCAAGTATTGGTACTTTTAGCATCTTTTATCTCCATAAAGCTCATCAGCAAAGGGAAGCATGAAGTGCTCTAAAATGTCCTGGTAGATGACTGTACTGACTTTGGACTTGATATAACACAGTGGACCAACACCAGCATATGACATAGCTCCCCAAGCCATATTAAATTTTTTGAGGTGCACCTGAAAAATGTAGATTATTTTTGCAAATGACTGCTTTAAAGCATGGATTAAGTATTACACCTCCTACATACATAGCTATCATAGCATATCTCAGATCTCTACCTTTATGATGGATGGTCTGATGGTTTATTCCTCACATGATCAATAACCCTAGACTGGGCCAGTTCTCTAATACTGTACTACCTTGTTGTGATTTAACAGGAAAAGCCATTATCTTATCTTAACCCCTAACATAAGTCTCACTTCACAATTAAGCATGCGTTAATCATTCATCAACCACTCTGCAATATACGCTAATGGAAGTCAGGTCTGCTCCAGTACATTGAGAGGAACTATTGATTTTTTCCACCCTGCAGACAGGCTTGAGATATGGAATATCTAAGAATGAGACATTGTAATACAGTTTAAAGTGGTTGGGGAAAACAATGTATGTAAAACAAAAGTTCCACACAATTCAGAGAGGCTGAAACAGTTGAAGGATGAAAAATGTATTCTGTGGGTAGTTAAAAACTGAAGAATGGAAGTGAGACCTTGTCTAAGTTCCAAATGAAATTCCTGAAAGATACGGGACTAGAAGGAGCCAGTTTGGTGCAGCTTACCTCTATGTAGGCGGTGTCATTATTTGCATCTTTGATATGAGGAAACCAATCCCGTGGTGGCTTGGAGAGGTGTTTGGATTCTGTGACAAACCACAGCAGCTTGGGCCAACCTGTAGCACAAAAACAATTGCTTAATGAAAACATTTGCATTCACACAATAATGAAAGGACCATTCCAATAGGTCATTCAGTATCTGTAATCACCAGCAGCAGCAATGACCAGACAATGTGATTAACCCTCAGAAGTTGCAATTATCGCTGGCAACATGAAAGCAGGTTGTAAATTCATATTGATTATGTGATTGCTTGTGGTTCACTGAAACAAGTGGAGAAATTCTGTCTAAATTTCTAAAAAATAAACTAGAAAGCAGAGAAGATGCATATAAAGTCTTCCAGAGGAAAAAAAAACATTTTTGCAATTTTTGTTAGTTATTATTTCTGACAAATATAAATAATTTTGTAGAACGTGGTCCTGTAACACTGGTTAATAAAGATTTTTTCCAATGCAGAAAATAGCTGTCTGTTGTACCATGCACCTGAAAAATACAATATAATGAAAAAATTGCATTTGTTTTTATAATTTAATTCAAAAATTTATATTCAGCAAGGTGACATATTTCAAGCCTTTTTTGTCTGAATAGTCATTTATTCAAAGTGAAATATTATAATACATACAGATCCTGAGGTTCTTATTTTCATGAACTATAAGCCAAACTGATCAACAGTAAAGCAAAAATAAATAAATAAAAAACATTTTCACAGTATTCTGTTTTTGTTTTATTTGCTTTTTTGAGACACACTGATGTTCTTACATGCTGAGTCCAAATGTTTTCAAAACTTCTCTGTCACCCATTTGTTCTTTACAGTGTCCTGGAATCTTATTAATTATTTTAAATATGGGTCAGTGCTCTATGGAGATTTTTTGAGGGTCACCTAACCCCAAACTGCTCCCCAGGCGCTGTAGTGATTGGGCTGCCACCACTTTGCGTATGTGTGCTCAGTGCCCCCTAATATGTATGTGAGAGAGAGAGAGAGAGAGAGAGAGAGAGAGAGAGAGAGAGAGACAGAGAGAGACAGAGAGAGAGATACAGAGACAGAGAGAGAGAAAGAGAGAGATAAAAGAGGTCAAAATGTGTGTAACACAGTGTTCAAAGCATTGGTGCTCTTTCTTAAACAACCTATTTTCTCAATATAACTCATTTTCTAGACACCTTCTCCTGGAATATCTCAGGGCAGCCTGTGATGAGTATGCTGAAAGATTTCATTAGGACATTTTGTACAAGGAAAACTGGTACAAGGAAAGTGAAGCCCCTTTATGCTTACAGATTACTGCTGGTCACTACAGATAAAGGAGCAAACAGAATGCTCAAAGTAATGTGTGTGTTACTATAGAATATAACATACACTTTACTACTTTCTCTTTCACTAACACAAACTTAATGGAGTAGTCTCTGAATGTGATCTGTATAGTGCGCTCATACATAGATGACATCTGTATCTTACAGGCCATTAAGAGTTAATAAATCCGACTGTCAGACTTTCTTTGACATTTCTTTAGTGAGTCTGTATGATAAAATAGCTAAAAGAATGTGCAGCTCCTTACAGATGAATTTGATTTGTCCTGCTTGTACTAGTAATAGATGATTGATTGTTATGCAAAGTAAACTATGCAAGCACAGAAGATAAAATTAATAGATGAAAATATTATTTAAACAGAACTTAATTTGCTTATCATTAGCAAACCATGAACAAACCATGATCTTTAATGGTCTTTTAATTTATTTATAGCAAAGCTGTCTGTTTTTATTAGCCCAAAGCTGTAAATTGTAAATATAATCTTATACCCATATTAACACTGTTACTTCCATTCATTTCTGACTTGCAATACAATAACACTATTTGCTCTTTAATGCATGTATTCAAACTGTGTGACCACACTTGCCAGACTCACTTTGATAATTACATGTTTGGAGCAAAGATTCTGGTCATGCATCATTTAATCACATGATGGAAAGTGAATGTAAAAAGCAGCAATACCACCAGATTTGTAAGGGTTAACATGAATGTCTCTGTGCCAGTTTGTCTCTCTTTGCAAATGAGTGTCCAACATTTTGCTGTTCTTTATCAGCACTATAGCACTATCATAAACTCATTACCTCTCTGTATGCTATTTATAACCTCTTGTCTCACTGCAACTGAGGGCAAAAATGCTGACTGCAGGCGTCCTGGCTTAGATCACATCATATCTCTCTCTCTCTCACACACACACACTCCTCCTTCGTGACCTTGGTGCCCCATCACGCTCCACTCCCACACACGTCTCACTGTTTCTCTTTCTCCATTCTCCACCTCTGTAGTCACATTCTTGTGTTTGATTGAATTGGACTGACCTTTGAACTGGGGTATTTCCCCGGTGGGTCCTTTGGGCAGCCCCTTGTGGCATGCATCACTGGTCAAAGCCACCGTCACCCCACAGCTGCCCAGGAGAAAACCAATCTGCTGGCTGCCAGCGTCCTAGAACACCGTCAAGCAGAGAGAACATGGAGCCATGCTTTAAACAGCCTCACAATACAAAACATCCATCACCGCCTGCCAGAAATACACCACGGGGGCGGCTCAGGCCTATTTCTGAAGTTAAGCTGTAAGAGATGACTCTGTGTTTCCAAAACACCCTCTAAACTAATGTGTGAATGCGCGCTAGAAGCAAAAATGCACTTTTACATTTCTTACTCTCCTCATGCTACTAAATTCATTGTTTCTTCCGAAATCAAGAGTGTTTAAAAAGAGTTTATCCTGCGTCTGTTGGAGTAACGGTCTTTACTGTCCAGAGAAGGCTTTGTATTAGATTCTGGAGTTCCTTGCAGTGAGGAACTGGTCTGACTCAATGACAAACAGTGAAGTCAAGGTGGTAAATAATCATCACCCCCCCACCTCTTCCTCAACTCTTCCCAGTAGTATTGGATGATGCACCATCATTACAGAGAACAGTTCTACTGCTCCACAGCTCAATACCCCTTTAGCCCATGCCTGGTATGGCATTCACATGGTTCCAATGGGTTCATGTTTTATCTGCTCCAGAGTGTCCTATTCTATTGACAGTACTTTACTATAAGGGCTACACAGACTGTGTATGTGTGTGTCTGCGCATTTCCAGATCTGTGAATGTATTCAATAGAAGGGCTGTCCACAAACATATGGACATATAGTGTATAATTCCATAATAAACTGACTGTTAATCATTATTGCAATATTGACCTTTGCAAAATTACTACATCTTAGACAAAATAGTGCAGGCCAATGACCAATGCCATGTTACTGAATCATCAATGTGGTTTAAATAAACTGTAAGGAATATCACAACTGCAATATGTGGCAATATAATCTCTTATCCACATCATGAAGCTCTACTACATGATTTGCATTTAAGCCTCGTAGATTTAGAAGTTACATAGAAGTGATGCAAGTCTTAAGATAAATAGCTCAAGGTTAAGCTGGATGCTTCATTTTGGGAAGATATTTGCTCAACTCTGATGACCCGTGTGCAACAAGTGCAAAAAGATCCAGCCGCCTTTCAGCTGGAAAGCAAGCAGAGTTTTATTGGATTGCATGGAGTTGCAGGGAAAGGAAGCCAGAGAGTGTTCTGCCAGTTTTAAGGTCCTTTTCCTGGAATTTTTGGGCTGATGAGAGAAAAGACGGCGTCTTGCCAAAGGACTGAGCCACACCTCCTTTAAACACACACACACACACACCTCCCCCAGTCAACTTTAGCAAAAACTCCAGCGTATGCATTTCAGCAGGACAAACCCAGCACCTCCACCAAGACCAATTCAGACTGACACTGGACAAAAAACAGTGCTCTATCAAAACAAACGAGGGCGCCTGGAAAATGTACAGAGCTCAGCTCAGAACTTTCCACAAGGCCTTCATAACGCTTAACATTAAACATCAATAATACAGAAACATGAATATTTTAATATTGCAAAGCCTGTTGCCTTGGCACTGAATACTGAGAGTTCAAGCTGTGAGGATGTGCCACAAGGAGGGAGGGGGTACTGGAATTTGTCACAAAGTCAAAAATAAAGATCAAATTAAATCCTGCCTTCCCAACTTCAAAGTGGACACTGCGTGACTTTCAAAATCCCAGAACTGCTGTACTGAACTACTGACTTGTGGATGCAGCAGTGTACACACTACATGATTAAGGCTCACATCCACGGATCTGATTGCTGCACTAAACCACATGAAATGTCAAATTAAAGCGTGAGCAACTGGATGATGTAGAGGTATTTGTACTCATTTGCTCAGAAGGAAGAAAGTAGAGAACCTTGAGATGAGCACAACACTGAACGGTTACACTCAGAACATGTTTGCTATTGTTGCTCTGGTTTATCCTTCCTGCTTCCTAAAAGTTTCCCTTTGCACTCTTATTGGTTATCACTTATTCATAGACTTAAACACTTGTCATACACTATATGTTCAAATGTTTGTAGACACCTGTTCTAATTATTGCAATCAGATACTTTCACTCATTTTTTGACACAGATAGAAATGTACACACACAGCTTGTCTAGTCCCTGTAGAGAAGTAATGCCAATAGACTAGGACTCTCTGGAGCAAATAAGTATAAACCTGTTTGAACCATGTCTAATGCCGGGTGTGGGCTAGAGGGGTATAAAACCCCTCGGCATTGAGCTGTGGAGCAGTGGAACAGTGTTCTCTGGAATGATGGTGCTCCATCCAGTCCTTTTGGGATGAGTTGTGGGACAAGTGTAATTTCAATGATCATTAGACACAGTTACTCCAACAAAAGCAGGATAAACTCTTGAACTCTCTTGTTTTCAGAAGAAACAAATACTGAGCAGGTGTCTTAACACTTTTATTCAAATAGAGTATGTGTGCTCACATTACAAGACTTTTCCTAATTTCAACACCCTGCAGAAGAACTAAGTGTCTGCGACAGCTTTCAGGAAAATTGTGCTGCTGACCTGCTCCCACAGCCCTTGAATGCTCGATGTTAATTTCATTAACAACAGTGAAATAATATGTAATTTATTCAGCACTGATATTAAGGAAACATGGCTTTCATACAGACCTTTAAAGTGGTTAATGAGTCGTCATGATGGGCATGAGCAGTGATTTGGAAAAAGGCCTAAAGCAACTGGTCTGCGACAGGTGAAGAACGTTCAAACTATGTGCTCCTAAATGGCAGAGAAACTATCTGGTTGTCAGTAGAAGCTATAAAGACTGGAACACTGCTGTTCCTATGCTCACCTTCCTTGTAAGTGGCACCTCAATGGGCACAGGCACCACCTCAGCCAGCAGGCAGCCGTAGAAGGCCACCATGAAGGCAGCAGGGTCATTGTTGGGGAACACAAGTGCAACCTGCTCACACAGAGATGAGAGAGACGGAGACGGAGACAAAGAGAGAGAGAGAGAGAGAGAGAGAGAGAGAGAGAGAGAGAGAGAGAGAGAGAGAGAGAGAGAGAGAGAAACAAGAGAGGGTATTATTCAGTCTTATAATAGATGGAGATAAAAGTGGAGATACATTTTAACTTCATATAAAAAACATATTATATATTCATTCTTTAATGATGATCAGCATGGCTCATAGCTCATACTCATCAGAAATTCTGAATTTAAAATTAGAATATTTAATTTAAAGTTTGAGCAAATTACTCTTTTTATTTAATTTCTAGTATTTGCCAATTTCTCCCCTCCCAATGTATTAGAAGCAAATTAACCCATCTCCCAACCCATTCTCCCCATCACTCTGCAATGTCCCTGACTCTAGGAGGGTAAAGACAAGCACAAGCCTTCTCTGATGCATGTGATGTGGCCACCACCTCTTTTTGAATTACTGCTGATACACTGTCACTGGGGAGCCTATGCGCTCAGAGGAAAGTGCAGGATCCCAAGCTCCGATGGACCAATCAGTAGACACCTGAGCCACCGGACATTGTATTATAAAAATGATGGGGAGAGAGCGCCATCTACCCACCCAGAGAGAGCACAGCTAATTTTTGCTCTCTCAGACCCTGGCTGTCGACAGCATGACCGGGATTCAAACTTGCGATCCTCTGGTCATAGTGTCAGCGTCTTAGCCTGCTGAGCCACTCGGGGCAAAAGTCTGAGTAAATTACTATTCAAAAAAGGCTTAAAATATGTCAGATAAAGATATTTTTTTATTTTATTGCACGAAATGTGAAAGTGCAAGTGGACATTAGCACTGGTGTGGCTGCTCACCCTGTCTCCTGGCCTGACCATGGGTTCCTGCTTGGTTCCCAGTTTGTGGAGGATGTTGTAGGCTACTTTGATGCTCCGTGACCACAGCTTCCCTGCCATGCAGATCACACAAAGGCATTACATCCTGAACAAACCACACACCACTTGCAGTCTCTGAGTGCTTCCTTCTCATCCTTCTGTCAGAGACCTCCTTTATGCTAAGCAGATTAAAATACCCTGAGCAGTCAGGAACTCCAACAGGAAACAGTAGCTTAAACTCCAGGAGCAAGTTCGAACACAAAACATATGGCAAAAAAACAAAAGTCTCACACCAAGAGATAAAGAGCTGGAAATGTGGTTTGAGGTGCAGAGCTTGTTAAATGCATTTATAATATTATAATGCTATCACTATGGCCCAGTATAATAAGAGAATAATGCACATCAATTGGGTCAGGAAACTAAGTCATACAACATTTTAAATACTATAAAGCATATCACTTTGGGCCCGGCTGAATTTCTGACCCCATACTATCAGCTGTAAACTCACACAGAGGACGTGAATAAAACCCCAGTGCGAAGCGAGCAGCGGGTGAGAGATATCAATCTCATTCTGCTTCTGCATTCGCTGTGAAGTTAATTACTCTTTTGATTTGGGTGAGGTTTTAATGAGCTGACGAGCAGCCTGAAATTCCCCCCGGGCTTCAGAAGAGGAGGAGAGAGAGAGCGAGAGAGAGAGAGAGCGAGAGAGAGAGAGAGAGAGCGTGTGAGAGAGAGAGTGTGATGAGAAAGAGAGAGGAGACGCCACAGAAACAAGCAGCCAGTTTTTCTATTTTCAGACAAAGCCTCGGCCCACACAGCCCGGCGCATTGAGAGCACAGCGGGCCCATCCCGGATCAGTATTTGTGTGTGTGTGTGTGTGTGTGTGTGTGTGTGTGTGTGTGTGTGTGTGTGTGTGTGTGGAGGTGGAGGCTGGCTGCTGCGTGTCTGAGAGCCAGCACTGTGCAGCTCCTGCTGACTCAACTGACATCTCCACAGGCAGCCTGAGTGGGGGGAGTGGGCGGGGGGGTCATCCGGACAGCAGCCCGACCTGACCAGACAAGGCCAGAGTGGACAGGAAGTGAGGACATGGTAGAACTGGCTGATATGACTTAATCATTTCAGAAATATTTTAGCATTTCTAAAACCAAACAGGAGAAAAAAGGTCATTCACTGACGATGGTGAAACACTGAGCTTGCCTACACTGTCTTTGTCAAAGAGGGAGAAAATAATTCAAAAGATTATGAATCATGAGTGCGGATTTGCACTCCGCAATGTCTCGCCTTGGAGCTGGAATATCAGAGATGACCACATAGCTGACGCAAATAGAACACAACACAGTCTCCTTTTAGACAGATATTTAGCAAATACATCTATAAAAGAATAAGTGTGATCATAATGAACTCAATATTGGCCAAGTGAAAAAATTAAACATCAATTAATTACTGTTACAGTATTCTTAGATTCTATTATTCATTATTCATTTTGATGTAGTTTTTTTAATATATTTTCACATGAAGATAGCTAGTGAGCTTTATATAGTGTTAGGATTGATGCTCAAGGATGTAAACCAGGCTGAGAACTGAACCTCAGTGTCACCTTCTGTGCTACAGCAAGTATTTACTGGATTATAATATAATACTGTATTAAACGTGCCGAAATAGTAAATAAGCAAATGAAAGTTGCTGCATTTGTAAACACTTTAGTAAAAGAAAATGTCTGATACAAGCGACTTGGACATTACCCAGAGTACAAAGTCTGGAAAATGTCTCTGTGAGTGAGTGTGACTACAGCAAGTGAGGTTATGAAGATTTAATACTGGGTGTGTTGACTTGTTGATATCCCTTTCTACTCAATCACTGATAGTGTGGATACAGCAAATACATGAAGTATTAGTGTTCACTCAAAAACAGTCATTACCTAAGAGTCACTAGCCTTGTCTGAAATCAATGTGCTGTAAACAAAACTGCGATTTCCACGATACACGTCATGCGGTGGGTCCTACAAGCGCTGCATAGGTGTTGTGAAACACCTGCAACATCTGTTTCTCACCTAAAACAGGCCCCTTTATAGTGAGAGCATGTCTGACTCCTAAAATCTCAGACAGTAAAATCTTACATGTATGAAAATGTATGAAAAGGCTCCTTATAATAAATTCTTTATAATAAGCAGATTTTATTAAAAAATTAATTATTAATTATTATTAATTAAAATTAAAATTCAAAGTTCAAGTACCTGCATATAGGACTTCAATGATAATGACCGTAGCATGCTAATGCGAGCTACCCTCCACCCCCAGGCTTCCTAATTCAAAACTGGCTAAACAGGCTAACCCACCAATTATAGCTAATAGTCAGATTATGGTCTGTTAAAGAAAAAGATTTAAAAAGTTATGTATGCAGCAAAAGACTATTTACATAGTGAAATTAATTTAAAGAATATCGTTCATACAATAAATTAAACATTGATATCAGCAAATAATCATCGGGCATAATAAAGAAATCCTTTGGTGGTCCTTCAGAGGGAATATCATTACCCGTATTGTTTGAGTGTGAGCACGTGTGAGAGAGACAGAAAAAGAAGACTGCTCACATTCCCCCAGAGGAACAAAAGGAAATATTAACTACTACAGAGATGAGAGGAGAGAGCAGTTCACTGCAAAAACACACAAACATATACACAGCAACTCAACACTCCAACCCCCTCACACCTCTCACCCGTGATAGGCTGCAGGCAGGATCCTCACTGAGAAAGCTCAGCTGACAAAGTACCACACACACATCAATACAAACAACACACACACTCGCCCTCTCAGTCATCCAAGATGAGCAATTTCATACTGTCCATAAAAATCAATATTCTTAACTCTTTGAGTAAATAAGCATTACAACAGCTTACATGACAAAAGCATTAACATACATTAGCATGTGTACAGTAGGGAATCGTAAGTTAATAATTTGTTGTTATTTGAGTATCTGCATTCAGAATGCATAGTACTCTATTTGAATATCCCATGACATCCAATTAATAACTAACAAAGACAAGGTTTTACTAGCTGACTTAAAAAAAAACTAATATATCCAACACGTTTTAAAACTGAATCCTGCCACAAAATAAAATGCAGAAAACACAAAAGGTTATTTGCAAATACTAGCAAAAATTTTAATACAGAGCAACAACCCTCCTCCTGAAGCTCTTATGTTCATGCAGGTTTCACATCCAACTCGTTCAGCTAAAGGACTTCTGAAGGCAATAATTAGACAGATCAGGTGAGGTCAATTAGGGCTTGAAGCTAAAGCCTGCAGAAAAGTAGATCTCCAGGAGGAGGATTTGTGACCTCTGATATAAACAGTATGCACTGACGTCACTTGGCCTCCAAATTACACCCCCGAAGTCAGAAAAACTGGCTGTATTTAATAGGGGAAAATGACAAAACCAGAAATAAAACCAGACCATGTGTTTACATTAAAGGCAGCTGGACTCAACAGAGATCCATTCAAATTACCAAAGAACCAGGGGTCCACAAACACCCAGATTTGTCCACAATCTGATTTCCTGATATTTACATTCACCTGTTTTGATGCTGGGGACTTACACTAAGCAAAGCCTGAAGGCATAGAAAGGCACTGACATGGTCAAACTTTACGGTGGCATTTGTATGTGAAATTAAACTAACAAGGACATCAGTGGATATTTAGGTTGGTACAAATATTTGTATTTTGTTATGACATTTATTTTAAAAATAGGAAACTATGGCCAGGGACTCACAGTGACCCTGACCAGTATTAACCAGTTAAGAAGATGGAAGCTAGATAGGCTTGCTTTGTTACAACCAATACTGCGAATAAGGAGGTTAACATTATATATGTGCAGGTAAAACAATGAATGAGCCCCAGCTGAAATCTTGGATAGCAGCTGAGAAAACAGGGTCGGCTGTTGCACATTCTTGCTCAAACTATTTCCACAGTTAACAGCACAACAAAATGTTTTTGCCTTTTTAATAGCACCACACAGAACACTAATGCTGCCACTCAATGAGTGTAACCACAGCTCTCGCCAACTGTGATGTCACCTGCATACTCTCTATTGGAATAACCATACTCACTGTTAGTGAACTGTACGAAAATCTGAAATATGGAGTTTACCATAAGTGAGGACATAGAGGGGTTTGCCATTGGTGTCCATTGTGGTGAGGCAGGGGGCTTTGGGGGAGATTGTACCCCAGCGCTGAAGTGCTGCCTCCAAGGACGGAGGCCAATTGGTCACCACTCCCAGCTGCTCTCCACGCATGGTCAGCATCTGGGCTCCCTCCGGCCGTGGTTGGTTCGGGTCTGGCTGCTGGACTACACATGGAAACATTGTCAGAAGTTATTATGTGGTAACAGAATGTATTAATATTCGTATTTAGTAATCAATACATCTATAAATCTATATATCTATGTTTATTAAAACACTCTTCACTGGTCACACCTGAAAATGACAGGCATATACTAATGGTAGGCCACTACATTCATGCAATATTAGATAATAAAAAATATATAATATTAGATAAATAATAATAATAATAATAATAATAAAATTAATATTAATATTAATAAATCATAGGTTATTAAAGAAAATACCATTTATTGATAAAATATTCTTTGCCTGTCTGCTTGTCAGCTGCATATACATCATGTAACCCACTGATTTATGATGTTTACTTTATAATACATTCTATATTTGTGGCATGAGCTATACCAAGTGAGAGGCTTAGCCTCATGCAAATCTATTTTTAGATGGTGTAACAAGCCAGCATGTGTCAGATACAGTGTGTGAACTGTGTTAAAGGCCAGCAATGTTGGGAAGCTTCAGAAGGAGCCCTGTGAGCCTACCCTCGAGAAGCTCTTCGAAGTCATCGACAAAAAACTCCCGGAGAGGAGGTCGTCTGGGCTGCTTCAGGGTGTTAACCAGCTGTTGGATCTTAGCGGAGACTCGACTGCTGACAGGGACTCCTGAAGATCAAACAAATGCACATACATTAATATGCAGACATTTAAAAACGCCGTTCAGACTAGCGTACATCATAAGTTATCATATGTCCTAGAATTGGTGCATCCCTTCTTCACACAAAACCATATTCCCCTTCACACAGGCACTTTCATTCATACATAGAATAATCTGAATGAACCAACAAACACACACACACACACACACACACACACACACACACACACACACACACACACACACACACACATAAACATATAAACAGAGCTGTTCGGGTTGAGGGAAGTCAGAACAAATTAGTTGGCTGGCTGGCTGGCTGGCTAGAGCTGCTTTCTGCTTCCGTTGTCTTATTATCTAATGCCTGAATTTTCACGTCACTCCAAACAAATCTATTCCACGAAGGTTATTGATTAATGCTTCTGACAAATGCAGTCAAATGCAGACGCTCGGGGACATCCCTGGGGAGCAAATTAAATTGTCATAAAAGGAGCAGATCAATGCTCTCAATCATGACCTAATCTCAGAGGATCCATCACTACAAATACCAGCGCCAAGGCTCAGGCAGACGGAGCTGTCCATCAACTACAGAAGTTATGCTGCACGGCACCAGGGAATACACAGTCTAATGAATGGATGGGCCATGTAGGGTGCATACAAACAACCTCAAAACTTGAATACAAGCACACGGAGGCTTTCTCATTTTCTGCACAGCTCCTGGTGAGAATTTGTTCAGTCAATAATGCTGTTAACCTTTGAAAGCTGCAGTAATTGCCTGCTCAAACAAAAGCACATTGTAATTTTATATGAATTATTTCTTGTTCTTAGCTCACTCAAACTGTTCTGTCAGAAGTTCACAGATCTTAGACATTTGATCCCACATTTGTTTTCATGCACAGAAGGGAAGATATCATGATTAGAATTTGATGAAAGCATCAGCTTTTACATTTTAGCCCAGTTTATCCCATTTTGACACTGACACAATGCCAGGATGTCACTGGATTACATATTAATATATATTCAACATGCATTCTGAGAATGACTGTTCCTTAAAGCACAAAAGAACTTCTAATGCACCTCAGAAAATTTTAACATCAAAATATTTTGTTAATTCAAAAAGGTAATATATATACATAGAGTGGTACCTTGGGATATGAGCAGACCAACATACAATTTTTTTAAGATACAAGCTGCGAGCGACTCTGTCCGTATTTTTGTTTGAGATCCGAGCAAAATTCCAAGATACGAGTGGCTGCTGTTAGTTGACGCGTTGGCGCAAAGGTCCAGTATGGGCAGCACAACACCTGCATCTCATTCTTTCTCATGTGTTACCCGCAGAATCAAGTCCAATCTCGTACACTGTACTCCTTCTTGCACACTTTATGAAAAAAAAAATCGATAGTAAAAATGTTTTAAACTCTTAAACCTATTTAATTTTAATAACATACATACAGTAATTATGTTAAATACTGTTAATATTATTTTGTGCAAACCCGTCATCCGTGTGCACGCTGGCCCTGAACATAGATATGGAGACTTGCTGCTGCTGCTTCTGAGTGAAAACTGTTTTGTATTGAACTGCAAAGAATGAACCATGGCATACCATTCTTCAGCCAGTTGCTGAATTTCTTGGCAGCAGTCGGATGCCGAAGCGAAATGGAAGAAGAAAGTTACAAGTTTACTGACTTACGAGCTCTGTTACAAAACGAATTAAACTCGTATCTCAAGGTACCACTATATATATATATATATATATATATGTATATATATATATATATTTCGTTAAGGCCCTTTCCAGGCTAGTGGAGGTTTACAATCTTGTCGCTGGTGTCTTTGGACAGCTCTTTGGTCTTAGCAATGTTAGTAGTTGGAGTCTTACTGATTGTGTGGGGTGGGCAGGTGTCTTTATGCAGCTAACCACCTCAAACAGGTGCTTCTACTGTGGTCGCTGTTCTAACATTTGGAGGTGATCGGACCTTTCCCGGAATTGCTTTATATATATATATATATATATATATATATATATATATATATAT
>BRDA01004809.1:117674-153338 GCA_036984385.1 Crenuchus spilurus
TTTTGCTTTTGCCATCAGGAGGTCTTGACAGTGTAAAGGTCTTGACAGAAAATGACATGGAATCCAAATTTTAGTGCAGATTTTGGCTTTTAAAGACTATGGTCTTAAACTTTTGAGTAAAAATGCAGTTTTCAAAAAATTCCCTGCTCAAAAGTTTTTGTCTCTTGCACCCATTTTTTCTTTTAGCATTGTGAAGCTCTACTTAGAACCTTCTTAAGATCAAATAGTGCAAAACGCAAATTCTTGCAATTTTTTAACTGGTCTTAAGATTTTGATCAGGAGTGTATGTGTATACACAGTATACAGCTATTCTGAAAGTTATAAATATGTCGAAAAATAAAAATATTTTAGACACTTCACAACATAGAACAGTTAACATAACCCATCACAGTAAGGACAGCATGCATATAAAAATGGGGACATACAACACAAGCAGCAGTTTAGGAAAGTAATGAAACACCAGACCAACAGTTATAGAGACAACACACGCAGGGCCCGAAAAGAACTAACACACAGAGCAAGACAGCATGGACGGAGCATCTAAAAGCAGACTGAATAGAAGCCCCAGTACCACAGAATAATAATCAAGCACGCTGTACTTTGTATCCACCACAAAAATAAAAGTCCAGAACACAAAGTATGCTGATTTTGTATGATGTCCCACTTTGTATCTCAGGGTAACAACAGCAGATACAGAAGCGCATAGCCATCAACGGGACATCTCTATAGTCCTTACAAACACAGAACAGCTGATGGTCAGACATACCATCAGCACATAAAGCGACTTCATCACACCCACACACACACACAGGATATATACACACACAGCACACACACAAAGTCCTGTAGTCCTGTGTAGACACGAATAACCACGCACAGAACACAGTGACGCCGAGGCGGTCTGGATGAAGAGGGATGAAGAAGGTGGGGGTGTGGCAATGTGTTTTTGGGGGAGGTTTATACTGACCATCCGACTCCAAGGGAGGTGGCCAGAGGAAGTCGGATCCGAACTCACAGGAGCGACGCAGCGAGTTGCCATTCTCAGCTACACCAAGCATAGTTTTCCGTTTCAGTGAGAGGTGAGCGATCGACCCTGGATGTGGGAGGAGGAGGAGGAGGAGGAGGAGGAAGGGGGAAGAAAACCAGAACCTTAAAAGCTGACGACGAGTCACCAACCACCGCAGGCATGGATTGGCAGCAGGAAAAGGCGGATGACTGGAGCATGGACGCTGCCACGTTCACCACAATGCATAGCATGGTCCAGCAGGGCTCATAATGAGGGTGTGGTATGATTCAGGCACCCTACACCTCTACAGTACACACACTTATTCAGCCATCCCTTCACACCCCCACAACCCATCAAACAGAAAATGGCAAGTCAGATGTAGTTAATATACTGATGAATGGACCTTTTCTTGACTTTCACTGTATAAAATTGAGTTATATCCTTATCTTACCTCGTTTATTATAAAGCCCTACAATACAATATATTTTATTAAACAGCATCTTAAAGTAACTTTTCCCAAATCATACACCTATTTTATTTATTTTTTTTATCTAAAAAATGTCAAAACTGATGCATAAATAAACCGATTTAGTCATTTTTAGGGGTCATACAGCCTAAAGGTTAGAGAAGTGGGCTTGGGACTGAAGGGTCATTGCTTAAAAGCCATTGAGCAAGGCACTTAAGCCTCAGCTGCTCCCTGGGTGCTGTGAATAGGGATGCCCACTCCAGACAAGTGTGCTCACTGACCCCTATTGTGTGTGTGTATGTTTCCATGCACAGATTAGTTAAATACAGAGGTCAAATTTTTGTGTGTGTACTACCACAACAGTCAGTGAGTCATTTTCAATAAATTAGAATAAGGCTGGACTTCACAATAAACTGAACTTAATTAAGATGCATAACTCTTACCATTTTGAGTCTTTTTGCATTAACTACAAAGTCGGAGTTCAGGAAATTAACAGCTATCTGAGCATAGTGTCTACCACACCATGTGTTACTCTGCACTGATTTAAGTTTAATCAACTGAACTACTTTCTGCAAACAGTGACACATTTTACAGAATCATGGAAGCAGATTAAATCCACTGTGTAGTATTGACTGGTTACAGTGAGTGACTTATTAAACAAAAGAAGGTTGACAACAAATTACTTTAAATAAAAGCAAGAGCTGACTTTGTCAACCAGCACCGAGTCAAGTGTAAGAGGGCAGAGTGTAGATGCCTGGTCCCAGATATCAAAAAGGCTCCACAGCCCTTGGAAGCGTGATGAATAAATGTTAAAAATTAAAAATTTTTTTAAAATTACATTTCTTTTTGAACAAAAATGACATTTCTTTTGTCCAGTTGTCTGCTTTTAGATGGTGCCACAACATAATCATGTGAGGAGGACAAAGACAGGACAGAGGGAAAGAAATTTTAATGAAAAGAGGTGGGGATGTGAGGAAAACGAGAATTAAAAACAAAGTCAGTGAGGTAACAGTGGGAGGAAATGAAAAATTGAAGAAGAGAATCAGAGCGTAGAGAAAAGGATAAAAGGAACAAAACAAGAATGAGGGCACAGATGGAAAGAGAGATGTTTTTTCTCTGTCTAGACTTTAAACTTAACTGCGGGAAGCTCTTCTACATGATACAGCTAATAATGCAGTTCACTTGGTCGTTGAAACAGGCAAAGGGGCTCCATGAACCTCTAAACAGCTTTTCCCGTCCTACGGCCTTTGCATGGGGGAGGAGAACAGGCAGTAAAAGTCTTTCCTCTTCCTACTGTGCCTTGTGTTTACATTTAAAATGAACTGACTGGATTGATTTAACATCTGCGCAGCACACGTCATGTCCATGGAGTCTGCTGGAGTGCATTTTTCTTCCTGCATGTCTAGCAGTTTCACATACCAAAACCTAATAGTAAACAGCATTGCTATTGTGCAAAAATTAACAAAAGTACATCAGCACATAAAACTGTGGTAGAATCCATCTTGAAGGCTAAATTTTGCCCATAATTTTAGACAGAAAACATGAACCACATCTGAAATAAATGGAAAATTGTGAATTAGATTTTTCTCAAAGGATGTATTTCATGAACCTTGTACACAAAGAGCAAAAGCATAAAAAGCAAATGCTGACATAATTGAAAGGAACTGACGCAGGTAAATAGCATCAAGCATGGGTAAGCTGGAGGCACGCAGACATCTACTGGGGATTGGAAGCAAAACAAAAAGACAAGAAGTTGACAAAAGACAGAGGCAGACAGGCAAACGTAGGCAAAGGTTAGGAAGAAAGCAGTGAAAGAGCTGGGGGAGGGTGAGGAAGAAGGAAGAAGATGAACGTGCTGGTATTACCTGGCTTGCTGACGTGCGTCTGGGCCAGGACATCTGCCAGGCGTCCTGCTGCCCCACTGCCGCCGCTCTGTGTGCTGGAGGACGAGGAGGAGGTGGTGGACCCCTGGTGGATGGCGCGACTGATCCAGTGGTCCATACTGACACTTCCCTGGCTGGACGTTGGGGTCCCCTCACCTTGGCCGCCCTCTTCCTCCGAGCCGGACGACGTGTCTGTCAGGGGGGGCAGGAGGGACGAAAGCGGGGAGAGGCCTAGTGAGAGTCACTCACACCCACTCGACGCTCAGCCCAGACGGTGGATAAAGTGTGTGTAATGCATACACTGCCATCAGAAGTTTGCGGACACCTTATCTTTTGACTAATTATTTGATTGATTTCTTAGTCTTGAGACTTGTTTGGTAACTACTATGATGCTAATATGTAAAGAAACAGCCCTTACAGTTTAGGGGGTTACATTTTGATACATACAGATCTTGCCAGAGTAGAGTCCAGCATGATAATACCCAAAACAATGTCATATATACATATACAACTTTTAAATACATATATTATTGTTTAATATACTATTGTTCAATCTAGCTTCTTTAAAAAAATGACTTGTTAGAAAACAAAAATGTGATTTAAACCTCTGAAAGGATGCTGATGAGCACTGGCATCACAATACGAAGATAACACGCATGAGTTCTCTCTAAAATCTAACCAAGATCAATATGTGAAAATACCACAGACGATAACAAAATGTGTCAACATGTTTTAAAATATCTTGAAGGGGTGTAAGGATACACAGAAACCATAATTCATTTCACACCATGGTTTGAACATCACGGTTTGATAGGAGTGCTGCACAATAAAAGAAAGAAAAAAAAATGCAAAAACATGGAGATGATATAAAAAATTACCCTGGTGTGTGTGAATGAATGTGTATGTCTGTGTATGTATGTATACTCAGATATTGTTGACAGTAGGTCCTGGGTGATACCCCTAGTGCCCGATGAAGTCCTCCAGGTGGACGGTTGCTTCCGGTTGAGAGTATACTGTGCACGACTGGCTGCCGTTTCTCGGCAGTGTGTGTGTTTGAGTGTGTGTAAATGGAGTGTGTTGATTGTAAAGTGTCCTTAAGGCGCTATATAAGTGTAATGTTAAAAATAATAATAATAATAATAATAATAATAATTTATTTTGGTTTTCATTTATGTAGAACAGATAATAGTGTAAATTCCAAATTGTTCCACCAAGTCTCATACTCATGAGGTAGTTGATACAGCCTGTAGTGTATTAAGCACTAAAATGTAAAAATACATTCTCCTGTAGGTCATATTTTTGTGTAGGACTGATAAAAAAAAAAAGTTAACATGCCACAATTGGTTAGGAAAAGAAGAAAATAAACAGAATAGTTATAATTAACTAGAATAACAAAACAATAGAAGGAGCATGGGAGGTTGGTAGATTGAAGGTTAGCACACTCGCATCTCTGTACTGCGGTCTTGGGTTTAAGCTCCTATCTGGGTGGAGTTTATGTTTTTTCTGTGCCCATGTGGGTTTCCTCCAGAGTCTTTGGTTTAATCCCACAGCCCAAAAACATGGAGGTCTGGTGAATTGGGTACTCTAAATTGTCTTGGTGTGACTGTGTGTGTTCCCAGCAATGAATTGGCACCTTGTGCTGGGCTAAGATGGTGCCCAGTGAAGGGGCAGGGGGCTTTACACAGACCCTGACAAGGATTAAGCGTTTAAAATAATGGATGTATTGCAGTAGCATTAGGAGGAGTGTACCACTTTGTTCCACTTAAAATTTTCAATATTCACACACACCTCATGTCTCATGCATTGGACTCACTGGGGCTCGATCTCATGAACTCATGGCAAACTCTAAAAATCTCACAGCAAAAAACCCAGCGAAACTGAAGAAAATACGAAAGCAAACTGTGTTCTACAGCAATGCATCATGTCACATAGATACAGAGTACAGATATCATTTTTATCATTTTTATGCTGACACCCCCTGCTGTTCGACAAACAGCTTGAGATAAGCATAGCATGGCGCGTTGCTAACTTGCTAATAGCTAACAGCTTTGCGGGAGAAACTTGCACTTGTGAAATTTGGCTCCACATTCCATTCATCAATCTTCATATACAAACTACTCTGTAGTCTCTGAAAGGCTGCACAAACAGGATTGTAACATACATACCAAATACACACTGTTACATCCCTATTTTTTAAAAATTAGATGTGTCCAAACTTTTGATAGGCAGTGTATGTCTGTGTAGTGAGGGGTTGGAGATGAGGCTCACCTGGAGGGGTGTAGGCATCCATGGAGGTCTGGACCACCAGGGAGCGGCGTTTTGAGGGCATGGGTACGGCTACTTTCCTCTCCTTGTGTTTGGCTAGGGCTGCTTGTACCGCTTCTGTGTGCACGTCTGTGGGACAGCGAGTCAGACAGTGAGAACAGAGAAAGAGAGGCAGGTACACAAACAAGCTCACTGGGTGCTAACAATGACTCCAGACTGAAGACTAAGAGCTGACACACTGTGGCATGAGTGGAGTGGTGGTGGGGCTGTGATAGAAGCCAAAGCACCACCTTCAGCCCTTATGTGTGTTGGGCTTACTGAGTCATCTTACTGTGTATGTGCATTTGTGTCCAAGAGCTGACAGCATAGTTGACAGCACCCTGCACCCACTGCCATGTGTAGTCACATGAAAACATGAAAGTATGGCATTGTTCTTCACTCCGACACAGCCATGGCCTCTAATTATCCAAGCTGTTATTAGAACAACATCATGGAGAGATACTGAGCTATAAGACAGGAATGGGCTTTGATATTCAAACATACAGGTAGCTCAACTTAGGTAATGTCCTGTTAGTTTACTAAATCAGGCATTCAAATAAGGAATGTGTCGTCTTATACTAGGTTATTCCAAATTTAGGCAATATGTACCTATTTCAACAAAAAGACAACAAATTTATGCAACAAAAGTTGTGTATTTCTAAGCAAAGTTTGGGGATTTTAGTGCATTACATCACTTGTCATGTAAAAAGATAAATCACTACAATAAATCACTTATGAATCAGCTTTATACAAGTTGTAGTTCTTTTATTTTAATTTTTAATTTTTAACTTTAACTTTAACTTGTAGTTTTTTAATTCTAACAATATAAAATATTTCTTCTTGGGGTCGCGTGCGGTCTGATGGTTAGGGACCCGGACCTGTAATTGGATTGTGGCCAATTCAAACTTTTGGCGGGACATGACTGAAGTGCCCTTGAGCAAGGCACCTGACCCCTAACTGCTCCACGGCTACTGAGGAGATGGCTGCCCGTGTGTGTGTGTGGTGTGTGTTTCACTGCACTGATGAGTTAAATACAGGACAAATTGCTCTGTGTGCAAGCACACTGGTCAATGATTGTGCACTTACACTTTCAAAAGTTATAATTTAAAATAATGACTTTCAGATAGCTAAAATTATTTACTAACCCATCTTATCATAAGAGTCAATAACCGAGACAAATAGAGCACCAAGATGTGTGTGTATGTGTGTGTATATATATATATATATATACACACACACACACACACACACACAGCTCCAAAAAAAATTTAACACAGTCATCACAATATAACACCAAATCAATTAAACTTCATTGATCTCAATCTGTCCGGTCTGGAATAATAAGTGATTGTGAATTTCATCTGCTTTGGTGCAAATGAAAATGTCAACAGGTGCACTGAATAGGCAGTAGCATGAAACCCACAAAAAGGTGATGTTGATGCTGGTGATATCCACAAACAATGACTCTCTCCTTATCCTTCCTGACTCTCCTTATCCTTCTCTAGTTTGGTATTTTGTTGCACAGGTAGTTCAGCTCCTCCAGGATGGCACATTCACACATGGTTTTCATTACTTCCCTGCATAGTATCATGAGAATGAAGGAGATGCCAGGACACGAGAAGTTACACAAGGAGTTGCAGTGGAAGGGCATCAACCTAACAGCAGGACAGTATCTACCTCTTTGTGTGAGGAGCACTGCCAGAGCCCTACAAAATAACCTCTAGTGGGCTACTGGTGTGCATGTTTCTGATCAAACCAACTCCATGAAAGTGGCATGATGTTCTCTTGTGAGACATGTACTCACAGTCCAGCACCATGCAGCTTGACTGGAACTCATCAGAGAACACCAGAACTCAGACTCAGCACAGGTGGCAAATGTTAATGAGTCTGGAGATACTGTGGTGAACAGATGTTGTGCTACCTGCAACAGCATCCAACATGACCGGTTTGGTGGTGGGTCAGTGTTGGTCTGAGGAGGCATATCGTTGGAGGGTCAAACAAGCCTCCACATGATAGTAAACTATACCCTGACTGCTGTTACTGGGATGAAATCCTCAAAGCCACTGTCAGACCTTATATGTTGGTGCCGTGAGCCCTGGGTTCTTCCTGCTGCAGGACAATGCCTGGCCTCATGTGGCCAGAGTCTGTAGGCAGTTACTGGATGATGAAGAGACTGATGCCACTGACTGGCTCTCACATTCCCCAGGCCTGAATCCAACTGAGAATCTCTGGGATGTTATGCATCAGTGCATCAGACACCACCAAGCAGGGCCACAGACTGTTCACTGATGTCCTGATCCAGGTCTTGGAAGAGATCCCCCAGGACACCATCCACCATCTCATTAGGAGCGTGCCCAGATGTTTTCAGGAGTGCATACAGACACATGGGAGCCACACACACTACTGAGTCACATAATGAGTTACTGTGATAAATTCACACAAATTGGATCAGTCTGTGATTTCAATTTTTACTCTGATGTTCAGTGTGATTTTGAATGCAGAGGGTTGATCAAGCCCTCTGTTTGATTTCCACAGACATATCATTCACAATGAATTACCCAATTTACACAAGTAAAGATTTTCAACTTTAATATTTTTTATTCATCAATATCTGATGTGATTTGAGCATCCTCTTAATTTTTCTGAGCAGTGTATTTTACTAATTAACCTGCATGTCCTAAAGTGGCTAAATGAGAAACTCCAAAATGCTGCTGTTTCTGGTTTAGCAGTTATGTTTTACCATTTTGATTCTGCCAGCAAATAAACATGATAAAAAGTCTCTAAACACAAATATCCTAACAGTTAATTGGCAGTAACAGGAACCAGACTTTTTCATGTAGACTACAGTCAATTTGATCAAGGATGTTACTAAAACAAGGAAAACATATGGCACCTTCAAAACCATGAACAGATAAAATTTCTGGACAAACTTGATAAAATGCAAAAAAAAATGAAGCCATGTGAAAAAGATTTTATATTCTGCCAAGAGCAAAGACAAGAAAACTCTGTGGTCTTAATGCAAGCTGATATGCTTTGTTTAAAACTGAATACAGTGATGACTCAAGATGTAAACACAGTGGAGGAAGCTGCTTTTTACTGATAGACACTGAGGCAGAAGATGAGCTGAATGGTGCTGAAATCGGACTGATTCTTAAACCCAGTGTGTTGACCCGTACAGAAATATGATCATGATCCAAATCACCATGCCAAAGCAACGGAGACTCGTTTAAAGAACTGAATAAAAATGTTGGTTAAAGCTGCCCACATCGATGACAGAAAATCAGTAAATAGGGAGGCTCACTACTGGTCCCACCACAATTTGACTGCGGTTGGCTAGACTTCTGTGAAGGAATGAATAAACACTTCTTGGCATGACTATACTGATGTTTGCAAACTGAAAATACTAGTAATACAATAATAAGTATTAACTCAACAATGTGTTCAATAGTCTAATTATTTTTAAATTGTCCCATCAGACACGGCACAGAGCTTAAAAAAAGGAGCTTTAGAAACAACAACAACAGACGTCACAGTGACAAATCCCAGCCAGTGACTCATTTGATCTTTCCAACAAATAACAATATAAAAATGGCAGAAAAATACTGCTTACTGTACATCATGTAAAGCAATCCAGTGTTTATAAAGTGTAAGTGTTGAGTAGGATGTTTAATTATTTGGTTTCAGGTTATAAAACACTATTTCTTGGCGTTCCATGAGAAATGAAACAAAGAGACCAGAGAAAACTGACAGACAGAAGTTATGAGTCTGAATCAATCCGTTCACCAAACACCTCCAGCTCCTTCCAGATTAATCTCTCCCTGTCACACGCACACAGCTGCGTGCTATATTTCTGCCGTGCAGATAAAGCACAAAGCACTCTTAGGCCATGAGATACTTCAAACGCAGATCCAATCACAAAGTTTGGTTTGCTGACACATCAACTGCCACATATTTGCTCTGAGGGAGGAGGTTAGACGCCGACTGAGGCAGGCCCGGAGATAAACACGTCATAATATTAACTCTCAGTCTCCACAACATGTGCTAGTAAGAATCAGGTGAGGCTCACAACACAACACAGCAAATGGGTTTGGAACCAAATGAGGCCAATTTCAGCATTTGAGCTCTTGTAGCTAACAATAAGCTTACAGTCCATCAATTAAACCAGTAGGTCTTGTACTATAATAGATGTAAATGGTTATGTGCTGAAGCAACTGCCAGTATATTATATTAGAAATGTGACTGGGGTCAACTGGTTATCTATTTTTTTTTACCAAGTAAGGAATTAAAAATTAAAAAGTGTTAAAATGATCATCTTTGGTAGTCAACTGCACAATACTGGTGACTTAGGCATGCAGTTTGCTCTGCGCTACCTTGGTGGGGAATAAACTTTCAATCCTTACTTGTTAGCTGCATTAGCATTAACCTTGTAGCTCTAGCGTCAAAGAAGAGTGGCAAGCTTCAAACATACTGGCTAATGGACCAAGTGATAAATGTGATTATCTGCTTAACTACTCTTTTAATGACAAGAAACCCATCATGTAAGAAATAATTCACTGAATCTATTGTGTAAACACATTGAATCAGACTGTTGTGTTTATTATCTGCTATGGGAATGAGCTTATGCTATAACAATGCTGTCAGTTATGCTGCAATAATGTTGCAGTGGGCTGCCTGTAGGGGGTGTGGCTGCAGACTCACCTGATCTGTAGCGCTCGTCCCGGGTGCCGGAGGAACGTCTGCGGTGGTACCGGGAAGCAGAGGAGGGGCCCATTGGCGGTCTGCGCTCATGTGCCATGGATGACTCCAGCCCTGAAGGATGGACAGGGGTAGAGAGAGAGCCAGAGAGACAGACAGAGACAGGGGGAGAGAGAAACGGAGAGAGAGAGAAACAGAGAGAGAGAGAGAGAGAGAGAGACAGTGAGACAGAGACAGTGAGACAGAGACAGGGGGAGAGAGAAACAGAGAGAGAGAGAGAGAGAGAGTGAGACAGAGACAGTGAGACAGAGACAGTGAGACAGAGACACAGAGACAGAGAGAGAGACATAGAGAGAGAGAGACATAGAGAGAGAGAGACACACAGAGAGAGAGAGAGAGACACAGAGAGAGAGAGAGAGACACACAGAGAGAGAGAGAGAGAGAGAGGTTATGCAACTCAGTAAGAAACACTGCAGGCTTGCTTTTATTACTTATTCACCTCACACATCTTTTCTCTCTCTGCTTGGGGTGTTTTCTGCTTTCACCAATCTTCTCCCTCACCTTCTACTACAGCCTTCAACTCCTGCACACCTGCCTTTGCGATTTGCATTCCCAATTTCCTGCGACCTCTTTTCCTCCTCTTCTTTACTTCCTCACTTTCTCTCTCTTTCTCTCACACCCTCTATCTCCTCTGTGTCTCTTGGTCCCCAGTTCTGTCATCCCCTCTCTTTGTGTTGGTGGTAGCTATAACTGCAACAGAGGCTGAGTGTAGATAACCTGATTTAAGGCTTTCAGGGTAGGTATATAAAGCTGTGGGTAGGCTGGTGGGCTGGATTAATGGTTCTGCTGTTTTACAGCGTTGTATCATTGCTACAGACGTCCAGTCAAGCCATATTTATTGCCTATATTAAGTCATATCAAATTCTGATCCTATGCTAAGATTTTACTCCACTATACTCTATATACACTACCACTGAAGCTGAGATATTAACTAGAGTTGCACCAAGAATCAAAACTAATGAAATGCTTCAGTAATCAAATTTGGCAGTCAATACTATGCTCTAAATTTCAATACATTCTAATGCAAATAAGATCCACCAGTTTAATAGTGTTTTGATTACAGCAGAATGGTTTGGTTTACAGAGATTACATTTAAAAAAGAAAAGATGCGGTAGTTCAACTCTACAAATTTGGAAATGCGTATATTTTCTATCAAATAAACATTTGGAATTAAAAACGGTGTTAACTTTATAGCCAAAGCATTGATTTGGTATTGAGTATCGTGATACAGCACTTGGTACTGAAGTCAATATTCTGTTATCATGACAGCCCTAAAACTCACATCATTCTTGAGAAATTAAGGTCCATTCCCAGAAGATAACAGCAAACATACAGTATAACCTTGTCACAACATTATGTCAAAATTGCAAAAACACAAAGACACTATTGTCACAAAGCTTTCACAGTGTAATCATGTTTGCAGGGAAAGTGTTTAATTGCCTGAAGAAGACAATTACTGTAAAATGGAAAATCAAAACAATGACTTGCTGTATCTGCAATTCAGGTGTTTCAAGTTTACTTCAGCTTTCATCAGAACTTAAAGTAGCAGATTGTAAAATTTTGAGCTATTACACATCTAAAAATAATAATTATGGCACCCACACCTACAACCAAACCTACATGTTCCAGTACTGTGTAGTGCTGCAATATTAAAAATATGGCCATTTGAAATATTAACAGCACGTCTAGAGTGGCGTTTTACTAACTTTATCGTTAATGAAGAATGCACTGTATAGCTTATTAACTATCACCTGAGGCCCCACATTCAACAATAAAACATATTGGAGCTTCACTAAGTATATAAAGTAGCTAAAAGTTTCAGCACTTTTATTGGCAATCAATTTTATACTCAAACTTTCAATACGTACAAAAATAAGCTGCACCTATTTGACACTGTATTTTTCTACATTTGTTGTATTTTGATGACATCTGAAGACTTCTGTAATCTGTATGGATGAGTAAGAACAGTCATGCGTTATGAGTATGTTCGTATTTTACCAGTTTTGATATTAAGACAGCATTTTTCATTTATAGCCCGTGTATCAATTTGGTATCCAGTATCGTGATACTACTCTTGGTATCATTACTGAAATAAAAAAATTGGTTTCATGACAACCCTTGTACACATTTGTGCAGTAAAATCTGTTTTTTCCACAACTTGTTGCCATAATGTTGTAGTGTGCTTCATGCTGTGTTGTCCTGATGTCCCCCAGACTGTGGGCCATGTGCGCTTCTGCTACAGCTGCTGACCCCGAAGCCAGAAATCAATTTAATCTTGTGTGTTTTATTCACTCCACAAGGCACAAGGTGAGAGAGCAAGTCCAGTGTAGATGATAAATGGATGTGATGGAGGCTATGAACAAGACGGGCATGGGGGTAAGTGATGATGTGATGTGCTGGATAGAGTGATGGAGACAATGGTACTCATCCATTGCCTCTTATTTGTCCTTTGCCTTCAAATATTTAAACCAGACGGGACCATACTTCTCATGTTAGGGTCTGGTCCAGTTCAGACATTATCAAATATACAGGGTGTCTAGTTTGTTTCTTTACCCTTGAATAACTAATAAAACTAATGAAGATATAGCAACAAAATTTGGATTAAATATACCTTGGTTTGTGTGAAAAAACTGACATGAATGATGACAGTGCAGGTAAATGGGTGTTCATTTCTGATGACTAATATCCATGGCTGTCGGAGTGGAGGCCGGCGCCCGTTCAGCTGTCTCCATGAGTCATCTGGTGTGGCAGTGAGACATTAAAGTCCTCAGCTGTCCTTAAAGACATTGCATAGGATGGTGATGATTTCACCCTGAGAATTGTGCAATGATCCATTCATAACGTACATTGTACAGTGTACAGTGTTCATGGTGAGAAAACAAAGGATAACAAACTTGATTCAGAAAACAAAACAGAAAAAGAAATCTGCCAAAAAATTTCCATGCAGACTACATCACCACCTGATCAGGAGAAAAGTACTGCATGCTGGAGCTCTTCAGCACGTGTTGTAACGTCAGTCTATTTCACACAGAATGAGGTCTATTTCATCCAAATTTCATCAATGTATTTACATTAGTATTAAAGTTATTCATGGTTGTTTGGGTAAAGAAGTAAACGGGACACCCTGTATATTGATTTCTATTCATTAAGTGCTATGTATTGGCAAGAAACGGTCAATTAGATATGTATCATGATACCGGGGTTAAGTACAGTGGCCAAGAAGATCCAATGCGCTACAGATTCACAAACGTCTTGTAAATACAAACCACAATGACAACATTTAACAAACACCCTGCAGATTCAGAAAACAAATGAAACTTCACAAATGCACTGCCACAGCTCTGCAAGGTTCTGTTTACATATGGCGTCACCGTATATATTGTCCCACATCCTTTAATCTCCTCCGGAAACACTTCCGTTGTGTTGTGAACGGTTTTGCAGCGCGTTTGTGAACTTGCAGTTTTTTTTGTGAATCTGCAGTGCGTTTGTGACTCTTCACCGCATTGGATGTTCTCAGCTACTAAATATAAGTCAATATATTAATTGTGATACCATAAGCAAGATGATATTTTGTGATTTTTGTGGTGATGATATTATCAGTGAGCCAGGCTTGCTAATGCTACCATTAGCAGTGCACCCTACACTACATGTTCTGATTGGAATGGAAGAGTCTAAAGGCTGAGATGGATTACAACACAGCTTGGGAGTTTAAACAAACAATTGCCTGCCACAGGTGTTTGCATGTAAACTATGATTTACAAAATTATTCTGTTTTTGAGAATTACAATCACCACAAATCATAACACTGCAATAACCGAGTATTTATATGTTTACAACCTTATATTCAATCAGATTTTGTTTATCTAGAAGTTGAAAGCAGCTGTTGGTATTACTGAAAAGTAACTTAACAGGTGCTCTCTTTAGGAACTCTTCGGCTGGTGATTCAGACAGTAATTTGTTGAGCTACAATCAGGTTTAGATTTTTTAAAACTACTTTCTAACTAAGATAGAGTTGGATTTGCAATCAGGTTCAGACAGAATTACATCAGGCTATAGCCAGACTTGGTATATATTCAGGTTTGGATTAAAGCCTCAGGTCCACAAGAAGCTCTACCGGCTCCTATTCAGGGCCATTTCCACCAATCACTCCTGACAGGGTTAATGGTTTTGTGGGCCGGCAATCAGCCAAAATCCAGAGACAGTCCTTGCACTGTGTGGCTAAACTGGTGTACTTTAAGTGCACAGAGAGTTTAAGGATGCAAGGACATGAGACAAGTGTATCAAGTCTCTTTGAGGAAGCGACTACTGAGATGTGGTGGTTGATGGTGAGGCAAAGACTCTACCTAGGCGTTAAAAACAAAGCGAGGAGAATCAATTTCACATGTCTCGTCTTTAGCAGACTAGCAGTCTATTATAGTTGTGCCCAGTGAAGAGAGGCTTGCTAGACATTTTGTAGATCTACTCCGGAGCACAAAGCCATCTGGGGCCACTGATGTCCAGCACAAACACATGCCGCGTTGCAGCCATGATGTCATATTTTACTCACACACAGACAGAGGACATGCTGACTGCCTGTTGCTATGGTGACAAACGTTGCTCTCATCAACAATGCAGTGGCGATGTACAGTCGCCCAGTTCAGGTTAAGAAAAAAAGAAAAGCCTTGAAATGTCAAATCACGAGTTAAAAATAAAAACGACAAGGACTTCAGAACACACTAGAAAGTCCATGAGCATACACACACAAAGAGTGGCTGGTGTACAGACTGTGCGGACAGTGACAAGGGCTCCAGAGATGAAACGAGCAATTACTTTGCAGAGGATCTCTCCATGCTAATGGCAACGGCCTGTTCCCATTACACTCCGACTAATGGCATCTTGCAGTTTAAGGACGAGGGGCGGTCAGCCTACAAGGGCTGGCAGGGCAGAGATTTGTGCATGTATTGATGCTTTTACATGTTTTACAGAAAAGGTTGTGCTATCATTTATTCCAGATCAGGGGTTTTGCTAGGTTATTTTTAGGAACACTACAGCCTCACCTTAATGTTATTCATCCTCTCTGGATGAAAAGAAGAAAGTGAAAACAGCCTCGCATCCAAAAAAAATAAAAAATTAAATCATGAAAAGGTTCATTTGTGTTCAGAAAGGTAAACTGTCATTTTATATTCTCCACACTCTTAAAAGAGATGGTTCTTCAATGGTTCTTTAGTAAAGCAAATAGTTCTATTTAAGAAGAATGAACACTCAAAGGCTTCTTTTCATGGTGAAAAAGTTCTTCAGATTGATTAAAAATGTGCTGTAGATGGTTCTATACAAAACCTTTCTGAAAATAGCCTCAAAACGGGTTCTGCTATCATTACATTGAGTTTGTAATAATAGAGGAACCGTTTTAGGTGTTATAAAGAACCATTTTCTTTAAGAGTGTACATTTTTGTTGTACTTTTGATTTAGCTTTTAGCTCATATTAAATGACTATTCAAAGACTGTCAATGTTTTAAAAAAACAAAAACAAATGTAAAATATGCACTAATGATCTTTTTCACAATATTCTCATTTTTGGAGATGCACTACTGAACTGAGGTTTGTTTACCCCCTCACCAACGATCAACCTGGGCTGACCTCTGTATAGTTTCTCATTTTCTGGAGACTACCCACCTCACCCCCACCTTGGGCTGATGTCCCATCCCCAAATGCATTTACACTTGTACCAAATACGGTCTCATTTTACATGACGAATAAACAGGCTGTTTTTGCTACTGTGTCTTTAAGACTAATATATATAAAATAAAATCTCTGATTGGCTGCACTGTACCTCAACTTGCAGTCTGGGCAGAAATGTACAGGACAAACCTTAAAGTTCAGTCTGAAATACTCAGCGTTGTCAGAATAAATAATCTTCTGTCACTACTTTCACATATCTGGGTCCAGACTGAGGAATGCAACATTTGCTTTCCAACGAGAACAGGAACTACACTATAAAAACGCAAATGTACAGGTGCTGTAACAGTTATGAATGGGCAGGGGTCAATTGCTCTAAGTGCTAATGCAAATATGTGGTGTTCCATACAGGATGGATTCAAAACGACTTTATTTTCAAACTGAATCTTGTGGAGTAAACAGCATCTTCTTTAAACCTGTAAAAGTTTACACAGTACATCAAACTTAATTCAAGAAAGCACTGCAAATTCAATTTCCATATTAGAGTCTTTAAAGTATTTCAAACAAGGCCTTTTCCTTCGAGAGAATTTGTCTTTAATGTAGCAGAAAAATAAAGCCTTAGAGAAGCTACAGAAGATTATAACAGTTCAAACTCATGTTAAAGCAGGGAGGTTTCAGAGTACTCTTTATGAAGCCCTCAAGTCAAGCTTATGAAGAAGTCTTAATTCAAGTGCAGACACTCTCTTATCAGCTCAGTGCAAGCAGGGGCCAGGGAGCAAAGCGCAGAGAGCTCCATTAGCTCCACGGCTGGATAAGGTTATGGAATGCTCGGCTTTCCTAATGAGGCTTTGAATGGCCCACGAGAGAAAGTAGCCAATTACAGTATCGTTTGACCAAAAGAAACCAAAAGAATGGAGACAATGGGTGGAAATAACCCTTTGAGAAGATGAACAGAAAATACCTGTGAGGAACTATTTTACTCAGATCTCAAGCCCTGGACTTCCTTCTCTGGAGGCATTGTGTATCCCAAAGTAGTTTTTTCTGAATAGGAGGAGGAGGAGCAGAGGAGACACCATCTGCTGTGCAAGACGTCTCTCCCTCTCTCTGTCTCTCTCCCTCTCTCAGATTGGTATCACCGCTTAACTCTCTAAGCACACCATTCTCCAGGCGCAGATAAGCTCACACGTCCCAGCAAAGGGAGGCCAAAATGTGGGCAACACCAAGAATGTTACCTGGAGGCTGTGGCAGATAAGCTCCAAGTAGTTTCGCCCTCTTCTTCTCATAGCCTTTCTGTGTGATGTCACCTGCAAAAAAGGAAGAGAAAAAGTCATAAGAACAAAAAGTGAGGAGCTGTTTTGGCATGAAAACTGTCTCAAAGATGCTTTACTTGAGGCAGTACTGCCATATACAACAGAACCATCATCGTCTGTCTTGATATTGAAGGAATAGTCTGGTGAATAGTAATTTCCTCCACATCCCAAATAAAGAGATATTATTTTACATTGTATATAATACATTACTGGTGTCTATTTGTTTCATTTTTTGTTTTTCTGTTGCACTGAAGCTACAATAAAGCTAAGACGTATTGGAAGCTTATCACAGCCACTGGCATCATAGACTAAAAGTATCACAGACTGAAAGCTCAAACATTTGTCTGTGTTTAGAAGTATTATACGCATTCTCGGTCTTCCTTGTGCTGTTTCTGTATATAAAACTGAACAAAAGTAGAACCAAGCTTCATGTTTCAGTATGTTCTACATCGCTCTGGATAAGAGTGTCTGCCAAATGCTGTAAAGGTAAATGTCTACTATTGCTGTTTTAGTTACCTGGGCTACATTTGTCCATCTTTAGCTATAAAAGTCATACAGATTCACCATTTTGCCAATGTGATTTACACACAACTGAATTTGACCTCCACATTTAACCCATTTGTGCAGTGAAACACACACACACACACACACACACACACCAGTGAACACACTAGGCTGTGAGAATTTGTGAGAATTTGTGCCCAAAGCAGTGGGCAGCCCTTATTCACCAGCGCCCGGGGAGTTAGGGGATTAGGTGCATTGCTCAAGGGCACTTCAGTCATGTCCTG
This sequence comes from Crenuchus spilurus, assembly GCA_036984385.1. Taxonomy (NCBI): domain Eukaryota; kingdom Metazoa; phylum Chordata; class Actinopteri; order Characiformes; family Crenuchidae; genus Crenuchus; species Crenuchus spilurus. The sequence continues at coordinate 135,842 of BRDA01004809.1, forward strand.
TCTGGGGATCGAACCGACGACCTTCCGGTCACAAGACCAGATCCTTAACCATTAGGCCATGGCTGCCCCAAAAAAGATTTAAACTCGCATCCAGAGTGCTAACCATTACACCATGGAACCGGCTATAGTGGCCAAAACCACATTAGCAAGTATTTAAGGTTACTCAGCAACTCAAGAGTTATGCATTTCACACCTTACCAAGCTTTCAATACTTGCATTTTAGCTCCAATGCAACTTTAATCATATTTTGGGTAAGTATACATTAGATTTCTTACATAACTATCCATTTTCAAAACAGTACACTTTGTGGTGAGGGCCAGCAGTGAGGCCCTGATTTGGGTGGCTGAATGACCGTCTTCTTTCAGGAGGAAGAAGTCGGGTGAGAGAACGGCATAAGATCTGTAATGATTAATGCAACAGGGCTTTCTCTGTGACTCCTGTCACCAAGCATTAGCCATGAGGGCCTTCTAATTTGCCTGGAAATTAAGAGAGGATCTGGTGCAGAACAGACAAGGCAGGCACTGTCAAGGAGGCAGCAATTGTTCTGAAGATGAAGATGAAGGTGAAGGTTTTGATAAAACAATTCCATTTTGCACTTTTATTTATTAGTATTTTTAAATATGCTGTGTAGTTTTCAACAGCTTGTGCAACTGCACTATAACGTATCTGATGTATTATTTGGGTATTATTAATATTTTTATGTAATGTATACAAATATGCACTGATCAGCCATAATGTTACATTATTTACTTTCGTTGTCCACTTTATCATATATAGAGGTGCACTTTGTAGTTCTACAATTACAGACTGTAGTCCATCTGTTTCTCTGTGTACTTTGTTCTTCAATGTTAATAACAGGTTTGAGTGTATTGTTTACTACAAGAATAATAAATACAATAAAAAGTCAATTTACAAATATCAATACTGCCATCTTGATCCCCACAGGTTTATATAAAATATGTATCTGTATTGATATTCTGAACACTAGCTTGTGTAGTTTCTGCCAGTGTATGACATGCCGATATTGAAGAAAATGCTAACGTTCACTGTATAGCCTGCAGCCTGAATTTTGTCCGATGTTTTGTCCAAAGATTTTTTTCTATCACACGTACAACTCGACGCCATCTGAAGCGAGTGTGCGATGATTTAGGAAGGCGGTCTGTACTATGCTAATTGGTTTACATAAGCTTACATTACCTATTAGCTGCATTACCCTCACAGCTCCACTGCAAAACTAAACATGCAGCAAACATGTCTTGACTGATCCAGTACATTTGAGGTAAAGGGGAAAATTGTTGAAATTGGATTTTTCACCAAACTACTCCTTTAACCAACAACCTGCATGGCTCTTGAGGAACTCTTTGAAGCAATCAAGTAAGGGGGGCTCTTTTGATCCCTCAGGAGTCTTTCAGCTGGTTAGCCATAAAGACTCGCTCTCCTTTCCTCTCAGTGTAATGTCATGCTTTGAGCATCAGGGCTGCAGAGAAAGGACGGGGACGGAGATGAATCAGGTTTGCGGGGACTGAGGATGAGAGAGAGGAGAAGAAGAAGAAGTGGTTTAAAAAAAAAACACAGCGGCTGGATGATTCATTTCCTCACTCCCACACACCGCCAATCAAAAGTCCCTCACTTTTGTAGCATCTCCTGCACCACAGAGGAGAACCAGCCTCACTCTTCACCCCCTCCTCTCTGACTTCCTCCCTCTCTATCAGTCTGTCTTTCCTCTCCCTCACTTGTCATCGTAAATTCTGACACCTCTGTAGCACAGAGTGAATTGAAATGCACAGTGCAGTCCTGTTATAAGGAGAGAGGGGAAAACAGCAGGTAACTCCAATGTGCTGGAGTTTGTTAGGCAGCCACGTTCCAGAGGTTCAAAATCAGAGGGTTCATGCTCTTCATACATACCAGGGTGACCAGCCTAAAAAATTCTGGTAACTCTTAATCAGCCTGTATATTTTAAATGGTCAAAAATGAAACAAATTCCAAAAGTTTAGAGTTTAACAGTTTACTGACTGACAGTAAAAAGCCAGTTCTCAATAGTCCAATTTCTTACATTTGAATAAACAGAAGATAATTCAGTGCCACATCAAAAAAAATGAAAAAAATTACTCTGTTCATAATTTAATTCAAAAAGGTAAGCAGTCATATTTTGAGTTCATTACATGTAAAGTGACATTTCAACCTTCTTTTGTTTTACTGCTGATCAGTATCACTTGTAGCTCATGAACATCAGAAATTAAAATATTAGAATTTAATTTGGATTTACTATTCAAACAGCATCAACATGAAAACAAAAAATATGTCTTAAAAGATGTCACTTTATGTTTAATGAGCATATGACAGATCACCTTTTTGAATGAAATTATGAACACAAATGAACTTTTCACAATATGATACATTATACTTTATACATTGCAAGGCTTTCTAGCATTCTTAACAAATTGTTTGATCTTCATTGGCTCTTTTTTATTTAATTCTTCACAAAGTTTATTTTTGTGTTGGAGCACATTATCTTAACTAAAAGCTATTCACAAACTTGTACAGAATTTTATGTTTAGCTACAGTGGAACCTCAGTTATCGTTTGCCCTGGTTATCACACAATTTGGTTATCGCGCATTATTTAAAAAATTTTTTTTTGCAGAAATTGTCCCAGTTATCATTCATCTGTCCGGTTTTCATCAGCGCACCCACATAACGCTGCTAATTTTGTTAAATCAAAGCATCCACCCATACGTTCGTCACTCACCCACGCATTCCTCGTATCACCCCTCACCAGAAACAGACCTCTCTGGACACATTTCCATATTCCAAGAAGAGTTTTCAATAAAAGTAAGAGTAGTTACGGGACCGTACTCAGACTTATGACTGGAACCAGGCACAGAAAAAACAGAAGCTAAAGAGTTTCACAAAAAAAAGTTCAAAAGGCACCCAAATAAAAATGCTCAAAACAAACTAAAACATGTCACACTTTAGTGACGCTGCGGAGCGCTACCACCTGAAAACAAGTGCAAAAACAAATAGCGGCCGAGAACCCCGAGAATGGGTGTAGAAAAACAAAGGTTGCTAGCTGGACCACATCGGCACGCTCTAAAAACAGAGAGTAAACCCAAAACTGTCCAAAAGCACTGAGAGCAGAGAGAGAAATGGGAATATTGCTTCAGTTATTTGTGATTTTGGTTATCATCAGGCACTTTCAAACAAATGAATGACGAAAACCGAGGCTCCACTGTACATTATTTCCTGCCTGTTTTGCTGTATTCATATGAGCAACTGGTGCCTGCAAATGTGTCTGTCTACAAATATAGTTTTTATTTGGATTTTCCATGGATGTATAACTTTAATATCAACTGAGTTTGATGGCCTACTGATATATCAGTCAACCCACAATACCTTCCAATCTATATGAGCAAACAAGGCCAGATGTGTTTTGCACCACAGCATGAGGTAAGCCCCCAACCCTGCTCACATCTGCAGAAGGTGCCAGTAGAAGCAAACATCAGCACAGCACATGGAGTCTGTCACACATGGCACAGACACTGCACTTCATATTCTTAGCAACCCTGAAACAGATGCACAGATTCAGCAGCAGCTTCACTGACTGGCAGGCCTGACTGGGCCGAAAAGGCTTTAGGTTCCTTAAATGAAAATGTGTTTGCTCAGATATTGAATGTTCATATATAAATGACCAGCAGGTCAAGGTTGTAACCCAACACTATTAAACTACAGATTACAGCAAAACAAACAGAGCACTACAATGTTTCTGCTGCAGACTTAATCTTTGCTGTCTTTGACAAATCCAGCCTGTTACATATAGGGTAAGACAGCGATCATGTTCAGATGCGACCCTATTCATGGACCTGTCTTTTAACAAATTGAAGATTTAGCTCATGTAAACAAACAGATTCTGGCAAAACAAACACAGGCATGCTGGTAACTGAACACAGTACTGTGCAAAACTGTTAACCGGTGATGAAAATTGTATTACACTTCAGTGTAACATTAGAATAGATTAAAATCACAGATTTTTAAAAAAATTTCTTTTATGCCAATGTGATTGACCACACTAGGCTGTGAGAACATGTGCCTGAGGCAGTGGGCACACCTATCCCGGTGCCCGGGGAGTTTAGGGTTGGGTGCCTTGCTCAAGTGCACTTCAGTCATGACCTGCACGGGGATCAAACCGGCAACCTTCCAGTCACAAGACCAGATCCCTAACCACTGACACTATGACACTATGACCAGAGGATCGCAAATTTGAGTCCCGGTCATGCTGTTTGCCATCAACAGCCGGGGCCCAAGACAGCAAAAATTGGCAGTGCTCTCTCTGGGGGGGATAAATGGTGCTCTCACTCTCCCTATCACTCACACATGAAATGTGCGCTTGCTCAGCATCCCATTCGGAGCTGGGATGCGCTTTCTTCCGAGCACATTGGCTCCCCAGTGATGGTGTATCAAGTGATAGTTTGAAAAGAGGTGGTGGCTGTATCACATGCAGCGGCAGAGGTGTGTGCATGTCTTCACCCTCCTAGAGTCAGGGACAGTGCAAAGTGATGGGAAGAGCCCACTAGCAGAAGGGATGGGTTAACTGGCTACTACCACATTGGGAAGGGAAGAAAATTGGTAAAAAAAAAAAAAAAAAGCCCAGATTTCAAAAAGTTTAATTCCACCAGCAGCTAATCTGATTTAATTTAATGAAGTATTGCTCAATAAACTACGTGTTAGATGGTACCTGTATATATTAGGGCTAAAAGATTATTTTTTATATGGTAATTGCAAATTAAGAGAGCGTAATTTCACATCACTAGAGTGAGCTGCAGCTCTTTTTCATTATTGGAGCCTATGTTATTAAAAATGTTGGCCTGAGTTATAAGTGGGGGAATTTAAGATAGAGACAACCTTCATGTAGATAAGGTGGACAGGGAAACCAAATGTGTTGTGATAACTTATCAGCCATTTGGCACATTGTATTTAGGGGTCAATCCTCAAGTCAGAAAAAAATTGACATTTAGGCCCTTATTATTAAATAATTAAATCTTATTATTTTATATAAATATATTTTATAAATAACTGCAATTTAAGCCACAGTCACAATATTAGCCTGAAAAATTGCTATTAGATTTGAATTTTTATTTACCCCAAATCATTCAGTCCTACTACATACTAAGCCTACTCAACAAGAGTCCTTAACTCCTATTGTCTGAATTCGGAGCTTATAAGTGTCCAAACATGATGACGAGAACACACTGTGATATGGCACTGTAATATATGGATGCTGTTAACCAGCTCTAGCAGCAGGTATGATGCTCTGGAAGCTGTTTTGTTTGACAGATTTACAAGAGGTCAGAGTCCACAGGTACTTCAATAATCACAATCTACACTGTTATAAACCTCAACCCTGCCGTGATTAGAAGCTGCGAAGAACGTCTTGTTCTCCGAAGAGCTACAATACACAGTATGGCATACCAAAATGTTAATTTCATTTAGCTAAAACCCCACTAATCAACACATCAGATAAGGCATCCAAACCCTCTAAACTTACATACATGGCTAATGTTCCTGACTTATCAGTCTTACTACTCTTCTAAGAGCTGCTGCTTGATATTTGGTTTGAGGCAAATAGAAGAAATAGACACACTGAGCAGGAGATAATGAATATCTAATAGAGGTCTTGTAAATGATGCTGGAAGTATCTAAAGCCTGTTTAAAAGTACATTGTTTGAAAGGACCATAGAAGGTTACTTATCTGTGCCGCATTATCATTTGTATATGATTATTATTATGGCTACAGTATTATGAGTACATTAATTGAAATGGCAATTTTGGCTCCTGCAATTAGGGTGAAATAAATGTAGAAAGGGGTGAAACAAATGAAGTTCATTTAGTAGCATGCTGGCTGCTGGCTGCATCTTTTCAACAGGCATTTTCAGCTATAAATCACACTGAAGACCAGCAGTTTCTTGTATGTTGTGCAGTGACCAGTCTCAGATGCTTCCAATTCATGTTTCAGACAATCACAATCTGACAAAAACACTAATCAACAACAACAGTTCTTTACCTACATAACTAACTTAACTGATAGTTACAGTAATCAAAAACATGAGAGACTTCATATCTTGATTCAGTTCACCAATGAATTCAATCAGATAACACATTTAGCAGTACATCAATAGTTTTATACACAATTCAGCTCTCTTATCTTGGAATTTAGATTTGTATAATGTAGCAAACAGAAAACAGTGATTCGAGAAACTATCTACACAGTAGGAAGGACAACAAAGTATTGAGGTCCCCAGTGGGCATCATCACTATGATCTGGGATCGCAAGTTCATCCTGCGTGCCATCAGCAGTCAGAGCCCGAGAGAGCAAATTGGCTGTGCTCTCTCTGGGCAGGTAAGATGGCACTCTCTTCCCAGCACTACTAAGTAATGTCAGCTGGCTCAAAATGCAAGGCGATCCATCAGAACTGGGGATTCTGAGCTTTCTCCGAGTGCATTGGCTGCCCTGCAGTGACATAAAGGCAACAGTTTAAAAAGAAGTGCTGACTTGGCTTTGCAGGCATCAGAGGAGGCCTGTGTTTGTGTACACCCTCCTAGAGTCAGGGACATTTCAAGTGATGAGAATCAACAAATAGGTGGGTCGACTGGCTACACACATTGGGGGAGAAAATCGGGTAAAAAATATGTAAAAAAATGAAACAAAAGTTAATTAATTTACCATTTAAAACATACAATTTTAGCACAATTAACTACATACTCTAGAAAAGTGACATTAACAGACAGTTAACTGTATAATAATCAGATTGGCAGGAAGTTTGATTTTGGAACTGGACAATTTCTACTCAGAACATGAAATCAGAAACTGGCATATTTATTATTTCATTTGGACAGATGGTTGCAATATTATGAGATAAATTATGTGTCATTTAGCTCATTGCGTTAAATAGTTCATTTGTCTAACTTCAATTGAGTAATGTTAAGCAGTTCAGAATTTTAAATGCCATGTTGTCTCATTAAAGAGTGAAAGTAGACAGTACTGTACAGTAAGTATACTTCAAGTACTTCTGTGCAAAAACTAAAACATTAACCAAAAGGCAACTAAAGATTGACCCAAAAAAGTTGGCTTTAAAAAAATCTGAATTGATTCAGTCATAAACTTTCCTGATCAGTGAACTAGTCTTAGGCAAAAGCAGACAAATTGATTTACGAAGTGCCCCACATGAGCATTACAGGACCATTCAACCATTTTCTTGCAGCTGCTGTGCTGTATATCAGTGGGAGAGCAAAGAAGAATTACAACATAGTCAATTCTAATTCTGGAAAAAACAAAGCTGGTGCGCTGACACCATTTTTCTGTACAAGCTCGTCCATTTTTCACTCTGAACCAGAGAGGTCACATGTACCAGAGTTTCTTTATTTCATTTTCAAGGCATTCTTTGCCAGACTGAAAGTATTCTGTGTTTGAAAACCATATATTTGTAATATGCTGCCAATGTTGTGTATGTTTGTGATACTTAAATGAAGACTTTTTTGTTATATACGTTTTAATTAATATAGATCAGAATACTTGTAATTCAATGGTTAAATAAAGGGAACTGCATTTAAATAATGTGGCAACAGTATGTGAAAGAAAGCAAAATAACAATAATTGGCTTAATATCTGCACTAAATAAATTTATCACAATATTTGGTATCATTTATCATGATTATTATCTTATATATATTATTATGGTTATAGTGCACATCAGTTAGAAATGACAAACACTCAAAAACATTTACCAGAACTGAAAAGTCATGTACTATAATAGTAGAATCATGACCCTAAGTGGCTCAGTGGACTAACAGTGCTTTCACACCTACAGTGTGAACAGTCTGGACTTTCAGACTTTTCAGTTTGGTTTGAACCAAAATAGCAGGTATGAAAAGGGCCACGAACCACGGTTCGGACCAAAGGACCAAAATTTGGTCTGACCAAAAGAGCTAGTCTCTGTCCGGATCTTCTGAACCATGGTCCGGTTCGTGTGCAGTGTGAAAACACTTTTCTAGAAGGTTCATACTTTTGAACCAAATACAGGAAGTTAATGCAGGCGTTCAACAACAATAACAGGAGTAAACTAAGCAGAACAGCAGCAAAAATTTGTCATGGTAGCACATGGAGCAAGGAGGAGATGACATGTTTAATATAATTTTGGTCCGGTGAACATGTGAAAAGTCAGCTTGAAAAACTCACAAAATGCTGAAACATGCAGCTTATTTTCTGAGAGGATGAGAGAGAAAGGAGATGACAGGATGACCGAGCAAACTAAACTAAAGAAACTCTGGCAGCAGTATATAAAATTGTATAAAAGAAGTATATTAAGTGTCAGATGCACGTCCTACTACAAACCAATCAGTGTCGAGTGCAGGAAGATGCACCGCACGTAAGTGATGATGACAGCACGTAGGCGTGTCATAGTAAAAGTCTTTGGTGCACTCGCAAAATTGCAGTGTGAAAACAAACCTAACTGGGCCAAATAAATACAAAGTAACAAAAACACGAACCTAGGTTCGGACCATGGTCCGGACTTTCAGGTGTGAAAGCACCCTAAGGTGCTGTGTCTATGATCTAAGGATTGCGAGTTCAAATCCAAGGTCATGCTGCTTGCCATCAGCAGCCCGGGCCTAAGAAAGCAAAACTGACTGTGCTCTCTTTGGCTGGTTAAGATGGCACTCTCTCCCCACCACAACTAAGTAGTGTCTCAGAACTGGGGATCCTGCGCTTTCGTCTGAGCATGTTGCCTGCCTGGAGACAATGTATCAGCAGCAATTTCAAAAAGAGGCGGTGCTTGACTTCACTTGCATTGGAGGAGGCCACATTATAAGTGACAGAGAGTCCAAATGGGTGGGTCATTTGGCTACTAAACACATTGGGGAGAAATGTGGGAGAATTTTTTTATCAGGATAAAAAAAAAAGAATCATATGGTTATTGGCACACAATGGCTTTCAAAAACAATTGGCACTGGACATTTGATGACACATTTGTAACCCTCTAAACATAAAGTAATATTCCCCATAATGCTAAATCTTTATGTATTAGCACCAGTCCTGACCTGGGAAGATGACATGTGGCATACTGTATCAGTGCATCTCTAAACAAAACAATGCCATTCTATCTCCATTATCTATATACTGTATGGCATCTGCATTAATGGCCATGGCTAATAATGGAGAACCATGGTTAATTACAGAGAACCCTGTGCCTCTAAACACATCTGGTGGCCTTGGCCAAGTGTGTGTATGTGCTTGTTTGGTGTTACATTTACAGGCCACTCTAAAACAAACACCGTGATTAACGGCTTGTACTAGCAGAACACATGCTGGAGTGCTGGACTAAAGTGAAGGTGAAACAGGACCATAAACAAGCTGATATTTAGCTCCATGTTAGCCTCGTTCTCCCATCACTTACCAACGCGGCTCCTGAAACAAGCCGGAGAGCTACCATTACAATTCACACACCAGTTTGGAGAAGCTTCATCCGGATCCAAACTACACTGAAAAATCAATAGCAAGAGCTTTGCCTGCTGAAAAACAAACACATGAAAAAACGACTGCCTGACCTTGGGAACTATTCTTGCGCGAAGCACCTAAATACAGAGATCATGAATTTTACTCCAACAAACAGCTCAGTGACTCAGCAGCAAACAACCGAGTGAATGAAAATGACTATTATCTCTTTCTTTCCACTCTCTTCCTTTTATTATCTTTCCTTATCTAATCTCTCTCCTTCTGTTTTTATTTTTTATCTGCTTCTTTCTGGTTTCAAGTCTTTCCTTTCTCTCTTCTGATTCCTTCCTTTCTTTACATCCTTCCAGTGATTTTCTCTCTTCCTCTCAGCCTTTCTTCTTGCTTATTTATTCCATCTTTTCTTCTTTCTTCTATCTCTAACACTTCTTCCTTCTCTTTTCTCTGTGGTTTTCTTTCTTTCTCTCTTTCATTTCTGCTTTCCTTCCCTCACTTTTTCTTTGCTTCCTTTTCCATATTGTTCTCTTCAATCTGTTTTCCTTCCTTTTTCTATTTTTGATTCCTATCTTTGTTTACATTCTCTCTCCCTTGTGGTTTTTCTTCTTCTCTCTTTCATCCTTTCTATCTTTCCTTTTCCTCCCCCCCCTTTGTTCCCTCATCTTTTCTTTATCTTGATTTGTTCTTCTCATCTTGCCTTATTTTCTTCATTATTTTTTTCCTTACTCTCACTTTCTATCCTTGTTTTCTGTTTTCCTTTTCACTGGTATTCCTTTTTCTTTCTTTCACTTCTATATCTTTCTTCTTATCTCTCTCCTGCTTTGGTGTAATTACATGCTGCAGGTAGTGTGGCTGATGAGACCTGCTTGCAGCAGTACAGTGTCTCTGCAGTAAAAGGCCACTCCTCTGCCTCGTCACTCCGGACTGTAGTGGAAAGAATCTGCATAGCTGGAAAGCACAGCCTCATGAGTAAAAACTCTGCTTTATTTATCCAAGAGGGATTACGAGCAGGCAAAATATTTCCAAGGCAGTGCTTTGTCAAGCCAGGGGAGAGGAGGAACAGAGGCAATGCTCTGAGTTTCTCCCAGAGCTCCTTTATTGATCAACACTACAAGATGCAGCTGAGCAGGAGGACTCTTTTTATTCCTTTTTTCTTTCTCTTCATTCTTTCAGTGCTGTGAGAGGGGAACTACATCCAGTCAGAATGAGCTGTGCTACAGGGCCACGTGCCAAACATGCATGATGATGTGATGTCATGGGTTTCCTGTTTGGTGTGAAGGACTATTCCACGTGGGTTTAATCAAGACTGCGAGGCTCACACAAGGGGTGCAAAGATCTGCAGTGTGTGTGTGTGTGTGTGTGTGTGTGTGTATACTCATATTAAAAGTGAATACTGGTATGATTTTGGATCCTGTTAGAGATTTTACTACACATACACAATATCTTTATTATGTTTGCATTCCTAGGTGACTGCATCAAGTATCAGATTGACGACATGATTTGACCACTAATTCAAACCAGTATTGGACAATGCCAACCATTTAGGCAACACTGAGCTACTTTTTAGCTTATTAATATTACTGCATTCTGTAAATGTGAAGTGGCATCACTGCCCAATGTGCTGCAGTGTGGTCAGGGTGAGTCTCCTTACTCCTTCACTGGGCGCTGGGAGGGGCATTTTACTATTTTAAACATAGTCAGAAAAGGGTGCCAATCCATCACTGGGTGCACACACAAGGACAATTTAGAATACCCATTTCACCTGACCTCCATGTTTTTGGACTGTGGGAGAAAACCAGGGACCACAGAGGACACCCATGCAGACACTGGGAGACATAGAAACTCCACCCAGATGAGGACTTGAGCCAAAACTAAAATCAGCACCAAAATTAAAATGGGGCATTTGCTGATGCTCACAGCTCCACTGTTTGTAACACTATTACATACATTAGAGTTGCACCAACAGAATTGAAAGCAGAAACACTCAAATTTGGCAATCAATTCCATATTCTAACTTTCAACACTTTCTAATACAAATAAGTTGCACTAATGTCAGAGTTTTCAAAGTATTACAGAGATGACATAAAAAACAAGACAAGGCTAGTTAAACCAGGCTAGTTAATGTTAGTTAAACTGTAAACCTTTAGAAATGTGCCTGTGTTTCATCAAATATATGTTATTAATGAGTGTTTTAATGTATTGCCAGAGTACTGATTTGGCACTGAGTATAACAATACTACACTTCAATTTTGAAGTCAAAATTCTGGTATAGTGACAACCCTAATGTACACTGTTAGGATGTATGTTGTGGATCCTCTGTGTGCACTATAACAGCTCAAGGATAGACTCTACAACACCTCTGAATATGCCTTGTGGTGTCTGGCAGCAAGATACTGTATTAGCAGCAGATCCCCTAAATCCTGCAGAATGAATTTGCTGCAACTCCGTCATCTGGCCATAATAATAAGTCACTCAAGTCCTCACACTTGAATATTTCTCTCATCCAAAACACTGACAATTACAACTGAGTGTTCATTTTCCCTCTAATATCAGACCATGACATGCAGCATCGTTACAAGATAATCATGATTACTAATTTATCTGGCAGAGGTCATTCAATTTGGCTCATCTGTTCAGTTTTCACAATTTTCTTTTTTTTAAACAATTTACAATATATTTTATATTGTTATACTGTTGTAATAAAAAAGAGCTACTTTATGCTTAACATGAGATATAATAAATGCTAATTGTGTTTCAACATTTCTATGGTTCATTGCTGCTTGGCTTACTTACATTTATGCCATTTAGCTGATGCTCTTATTCAGAGTGTCATACAAATGTAGAATGTGTTTGGCCTGGCCTGGCTCAAACTGAACCAGGGTGTGAACCCAACCCAGTACAATGGGTTTTACCTCCATTTTCATCATTAATCCATTCTAAAGTGCCTGATGATAACTGAAATGAAAGGAATATTTTCCATAAGAAATCATGTAAATCCAATTAATCAGTTCTAGAACTAAAAAATATTAACAGAAAATACATTTTATATAAAATATCTACAGTTTTACATACAGAAAACAATGTGAAACAAAAAAAAATGAATGAAATGGATAAATTAACATTTAACATCACCCTTTTAGGTTTACGCTCCATTTTAGACCGTGTTGGTGTGGTCCAGCAGACTTTGTTTTGTTTTGAATGAACGGAGAAGGCATGGGTGAGTGATGAACACGTGGATGGATACTTTGTTTACAAGAAATTAGCGGTAAGTCACGTGGGCACGCCGATGAAAACCGGGTGGATGAACAATAACTGGGACAAAATTTCCCTGAAAAAAGTTGATGATAACCAAAGTGTACAATAACCAGGGCAAACGATAACCTAGGTTCCACTGTATTATTAACCACTACATTATGCCATGTATTATCCAATGAATATCCAACTGAGTAAAAATAATACTGATGAGTCTAGATATCTGTATATATTAGAACACCACCCCACCCTTATAGTGCTCCCCCAGGTACATTTCATAACTATGGGAAAACAATGTTACACTTTTCTGTAATACAAGTAGATTTAATCTCAATACATTTGAGAACTGTGTGTATCTGCACTGGCTTCAACAGATATCTGTAAGAAAATATATCAGATTTCTTCTCAGATTTCTTGAATATGTGCTGTTCTACACTTTACCATGTAGTGAACCACAGCCACAACATGAACAATTTACATAATTCCATTGAACCCTACAAAAAGTATAAGGCACAATTTACACACTTGTGTTTGAGTTTTGGGCCACGTTATTGCCATTTGAAGGGAAAATATGCCTCATCATCCTTTTGTGATGCTCTACTGGAAGAAACATCATTATTGTCTACAGAGTGGTAAAACCTGTGATGCTCATTTGAGTTCCTACCCCTATAGAGAGAGAGTGTGTTCATTTAATCAGAGATGTGCTGTGTGTACAGCAGGTGAGTTTCTTTAAACATGGAGTAACAGAACTCAAATGTCCTGTACAGTAGACAATACAACATTCCTCCACCCAACACTGTATACACACGTGCCTCAAAAATGAGATCATTCCTCATACATTCACACACACACACACACACACACGCACACACACAAACACACACACACACGCACAAGCCCAGGTCATATATAAAACAAAAACAATGAGCTGTGTGTTTTATCTCTGCCAGTTGAAAACAGATCACGTTACAAAAGAAAAAAAAGCTGCAATGAGTTGTGCCGCAGGGCTAACCGCTTCTTCTAACAGTTACAGCTTTGTGAGACACAAAGTCCATAGTGAGCATATCTCTTTTTCCAAAGGGCTACCACACAACTGCTGTGGAACATCCACTCCAAAGCAAACGTGAAAAATAGCACTTATCACCAGTACAATGCCTGCTGATTACTGTCCAGTGGCTGATAGTACAACACACACTGGCCTTAAGAGTTTTCCATTCACTCTAATAGATTATTTGTAGAAACTGGAAGTAATACCTTTGCTTACATAAATACTTTAAGATGTCCTATTCAAGCAGTCACTGCTTCTACCAATTTCAACTATTATTTTACCACAAAACACATGTTTGTCAGGATTGTCCAAATTGAGTAACATGACAGAACTTCAACTGTTCAACTTTAAAAAGTTTGACTATTATAAGTGCATCTCAAAAAAGTGGAATAAGTTTATTGTTTTTTTTTTTGTTTTTTTTTAATTAATTAATTTTAGTATTTTTGCCAATTTCCCTCCTCACAATGTAGTAGTAGTAAATTAACCGTTCTGCTAGGAACTCTTTCCATCACACAGCAATGTTCTCGAGTCTAGGATGGTGAAGACAAGGAGAAGCATCCTCCATGATGTGGCCACCGCCTCTTTTCTAACTACCACTGATACACTGTCAATGGGGAGCCAAGGATCTTGGAGGAAAGCGCAGCCCCAATGGACCAATCAGCAGATGCCTGAGCCAGTGAACACTGCATTGAGAAAGTGATGTGGAGAGAGTTCTCCTTCTACTCACCCAGAGTGAGCACCGTCAATTTTTGCTCTCTCAGGCCTCGACTGTCAATGGCGAACTGTTTATAATTTAATTAAAAAGTTTAAATGATCACATTTGATCATCATTGCACTTAAAGTGACATTCAATCCTTTTTGTTTTACTGTTGACCCGTTTGGTTTAAAGCTAATGAAATCCAGAATCTCTAATTAGAACATTTAATTTCGAGTTTGAGAACATTATTATTCAAACAATCAACATTAAAACAAAAAACTCTCTCTCTCTTTCTCTCTCCCTCTCACTCTGCTGTCCAATTATCAAAAGTCTTCTACAGATTTAATACCTGTCAGTACTCAGAAACTTTTCAAAGAATTCCAAACTACAACAAATAAGCACATCCTTGGCTCAGTGCTGTGTTCAGTGAGTGTCTCCTGGCCTGTGATGTAAACCTGCAGTCAGCAGAACCTTGAAGAAGCTTTCATGTTATCTAAGATCCTATCTTACACTGTATTAGTGTGTAAACAGTCAGAGTAAATGGAGTGTAAGGCAGTTGCTGATTTCTGATTGTTGATTGCTGAATGATGTTGTGGTTTATATATAGAAGTTAACTTCTCAGTTATGTTAAATACTGCAGACTAAACTTCCATTACATTATGTATCATTTCAAATGGGGTGAACTGAGGTTTTATGGTCAATCATTCATATTCTCCCAGAAATCATATTTACATAATTTTCCACTTGCCATAGATGTAGCTGTTCAGCCAAGGCATTTTTGGGGTCCAAAGTTTGCTACTTTAAGTTAGAACTGGAGCTACATGGCTAACATTGTTACATGGCTAACAAACAACAAAACTCAATAGTCACCGAAGCAGCCCAGTTGTTTCTCAAATACATCAACAAAACATCTCTCAACCTGCTGAATTGTGATTTTAGGCGATTTTTATTAATGTATTCTGAGTAACTAAGTAAAAGGAGATTCTGCAAATAGGCTAGAAAACAGTTCACTATATATAACACCATTTCCTGAGGTCATATAATACAGGAATGTACGTTCAATAATTTTATTGCTACCCATCTACCTACCTATCTTATATAGCTCCTTATATAGCTTATAGTCACCATACCTAGGAAAATGCACACCACTGACTGAAGTTAGGCTAAGCTGGAGCAATGCACACACTGTTCCTGCAAATAAAACATACTGATCCTGAAATACAGCCATTCCCACAGGGACTTCTCTGCCCATGACCCCGGTGTAGAGCATGGCTGATAAGAGACACTAGAGGTGTCCGTATCAACAACTATGCCTGGTTTAAAAAAAAAAAAAAAAAAACATTCCCTGGCCTAACAGGATGTGCCACACGTCGACAGGAAGCAAACAGCGTGGACAGTTTCAATTTTGACATGCCTTATCTGATCAGATATATCAGACTTTTCAAAACTGGCCACTGGACAATAGGAAATCACCCTACTTACGCAACTGGAAAAGAGAAAAAGAAGAAAAACAGTTCTGTGACGAATTGTGTCAAAAAAATATTATTCATTCCCATTTCATTATCATAATGATGAAGGCATCATGGAGAGACTGCCATGAGCCAGGAGAGAACAGGTAACTATGGTGACAGAGAGAGAGAGAGACAGAGAGAGAGAGAGAGAGAGAGAGAGAGAGAGAGAGAGAGAGAGAGAGAGAGACACACAGAGAGAGAGAGAGAGAGAGAGAGAGAGAGAGAGACAGAGACACACAGAGAGAGAGAGAGAGAGAGAGAGAGATATGACAGCAGGAGTAAAATCCTCAGTTATTGGCACTGACTGTTGAGATCCCGAGAGGCCCCATTGGATGAAGTGTTCGCTCTAGTCTAGGACACACAGCTGCATTTGAGTGAATGGCCCTCATTGTAAGTGTATAAGCATGTACAGTTTTCCTTTGTGAACTCTGCTATATGGCCATGTCACTGGCCAAACTCTTCAGCTTTGCTTAGCGTTGCTCTTCAGCCTCTGAACAGAGCAATTCATTAAGTAATACTGACCACATCCATCATATAAATAATTCACTTCCTTGTCTTTGCCTTAATTAGGCAAAAAATAGCCCAAGATACTACACTCTTCATATTGTTGTCTCTGTGATGGTAACTTTAAAGCTCAAGGTAAGATTATCCTAAAGTTTAAGGTACAGTTAAAGTGAGATTATAGGATGGATTGTTCCAGTCCTAAAACCTGATTGGCTAAGCCGTGTTCAAAGAAACTGTAAAATAATATTATACAGTGGAGCCTCGGTTTTCGTTATTAATCTGTTCTAAAGGGCCTGATGATAATCAAATGGAACAAAAATTGATACAATGTTCCCCATAAGAAAAAATGTAAACCCAATTAATTCCAGACACTCGAAAATATTAACAAAAAATAAATTTTATATAGAATAACTATAGTTGTACGTACAGAACACAATGAGAAATAAACACAAAAAATACTACTTAAATGGATAAATGAATATTTAACATCACTCTTATGGGTTTACGTTCTGTTTTAGAGTGTGCCGGTGTGGTCCATCCACATCCTTTGTTTTGCTTCTTGAGCCTTTTGTTGTTATTTTTTTGCCAGAATGAATGATTAACAGGTGGGTGGATGCTTTGTTTTTGCAAATTTAGCAGGGAGTCACGTGGGCATGCAGATGAAAACAGGGCAGATGAACAATAACTGGGACAAAATTTCCCAGAAATTTGAAAAGAATTGTACAATAACCAGGGCAAACGATAACCAAGGTTGCACTGTTTAATTATATATGCACACATATGACTACTTTGTAACATCTGAATTACATATTAATGCTCCATGGTTTTATCCAACAGAACAAGAAGAGAAACATAAAGCTACAGATTGAATGGTTAAGCTAATGCTAGTTAATGCACAAAACCAGCTTCGCACTACAGGATAAAAACAACCCCTTGCTTTGAACTTCATGTCTATTAGAGTAAAAGTGCTACCAGAAAGATATATATA